>CAUYQV010194907.1:0-58897 GCA_963574575.1 Galagoides demidoff
CCTAGTTTATTTCTTACTCACTTATATACCTTATCAATGAAGCATTCTGCACGTACACACATAATCTTAAATTTACAATATAATAAAGTCACAAAAAAGTCACTAGCCTTATTTATCTCTTTTTGCTTAAGGAACAAAGTATTCATCTGTAAAGAACAGATGTAATCTTTAACTTAGCAGCACAATAACCTCATCTTGATTTACTGCTATTCAGGTCTCTTCCAGGAAATTCCTGACCACAGCATGCTGTTTTCAGTACCTGCCTCCCACTAGATTAATTTTCTAATCTCTCCGGAGGGTCTTTAAAGGAATGTCCCTTCCTGCAGACCTTGAGATAGCTTCAGTCAAGAATAAAGTTATGGCAGCCTTTAATGTGGCTGGGCTACATTCTGACTTCTAGACACTTGCCACATACATTAAAACTCTGAGAAAAGAGGAAAAAGATTTAAGTAAGAGCGTGAAAGTAAAAGTGCGTGGGCAAATGCTTCAAACCACAACCATGTGTTCTGTCATGGAGCTGCTTCTCACCATACTCGGAGACCGAGACCAGGAGTGTCAGTCCTATTGAAATCCCTCCGTATGAAAATATAAATCCAGAAAAATGATAGCTGCCCGAGTCTGTCTTTAATATGAATCGTTGTACAACCAGGTAGGGAACAGATTTTAGTTTGAAACTTGACAATGATTGCTCTTTTGTTCAATTTGCTTTTTTAATTCTTACTTTGTTATGGTACCACTTGCTACTGTGTTGCCTAGGTGACATAATATATCAAGTGCTATTAACTCGAGGGCGATGATGTATGTCTTTGGCAGTCTGTAGGTTTTCCGGGGATACACTGATAAATTATCTTGACCTTTGAGTTATTTTTCAGTTTATAGTGTTATGATAACAGCAATGCATTCTATGACCTTTTGAATATTTGTATATGTCTATTATTCCTTTTCCTAAGTCAGGGCAGCCTATTTTAAGGGTTTTAAAAAATAATTTTGGCCCTGTCTCCTTTTAAGAAAAAAATTGTGGAAGATGCTGAATTGGCCAAAAGAGATTTCTGGATCTCTTTGTAATGGAATGCTGGAGCCTCTGGGTATTAGCTGGTCCAAGGCTGTATAGGATTTGTTGTCTTAGACCAGGCTGTGTGACAACACTGCAGAGATGTAAGTAAACGTCTATCTTCAAATTATTCATGTCAGGCTGGGCATGGTGGCACACACCTGTAGTCCCCACTACTCAGGAGGCTAAGGTGGGAGGATCACTGGAGCCCAAGAGTTGGAGGCTTCAGTGAATTACAATTATGCCATAGCACTTGAGTCTTGGAGACAGCATGAGACCTTGTCTCTAAAAAATAAAATTAGAAAATATTATTCCTATCTGTAAAAATGTAAAATTGGGCCAGGCACAGTGATTTATGCCTCTAATCCTAGCACTTTGGAAGACCAAGGAGGGAAGATTGCTCTGGGTCATGACTTTGACACTAGCTTGAGCAAGAGCAAAACTCTGTCTCTAGAAAAAATAGAAAAAACTGGGGGTGTGGTGATGTGTGCCTATAGGTTAAACTACTTGGGAGGTTGAGGCATGACGATTGTTTAAGTGTAGGGCTTTGAGGTTGCTGTTACCTACGATGAGGCCACCGCAATCTAGCCCTGGTGACAGAATAAGATCCTCTCTTAAAAAAACAAAAAACAAACAAAAATCAAGAAAAAAGGGTGGTGCCTGCAGCTCAGTGGGTTGGGCGCCGGCCCCATATACCCAGGGTGGCGTGTTCAAACACGGCCCCAGCTGAACTCCAACAAAAAATAGCCAGGCGTTGTGGCGAGTGCCTGTAGTGCCAGTTACTTGGGAGGCTGAGGCAAGAGAATCACCTAATGGAGCTGGAAATTATTCTTCTTGGCAAAGTATCTCAGGAATGGATGAAAAAGTATCCAATATACTCAGCCCTACTATGAAACTAATATATAGCTTTCATAGGAAAGCTATAACCCAGTTATAGCCCAAGAATATGGGGGAAGGGGAGAGGGAGGGGAAGTGAGGGGGGAGGATGGGTGGAGGGAGGGTGATTGGTGGGATCACATCTATGGTTTATCTTTTAAGGGTACATGTGAATCTTTCTAAATGAAGAATATAAAAGTCTTAACATAATAACTAAGAAAGTAACACGAAGGCTATGTTAACCAGTTTGATGAGAATATTTCAAATTGTATATAAAAATAACACACTGTACCCCATGACAGTATCAAGGTACACAGCTATGATCTAATAAAAAAAAGAAAAAGAGAATCACCTAAGCCCAGGAGTCGGAGGTTGCTGTGAGCAGTGTGACGCCACGGCACTCTACCGAGGGCGATAAAGTGAAACACTGTCTCTACAAAAAAAAAAAAAAAAAAAAAATCAAGAAAAAATGTAGCATTGTTTCCAGTGGAATGCGACTGATTATTGCCCTGTGGATATTGACTGGTTTTGCCAGTTTTGCATCCAGCTGTAATTCATTTCAGCATTCTTTACCTGACTATAAATGCAGCACCTTGAGTTGTCTCTCTGTCCCTTTCCTCTCCTCCCTCTTTTTTTGAAATTGGAGTCTTGCTATATTGCCTAGGCTGGCTTTGAACTTCTGGTCTCAAATGAATCATTTGATTCAGTCTCTCAAGTAGCTAGGACTTATAGGTGAGAGGCATTGCACTTGGCTACTTTCCGTCTTTTAAATCCTTTTCACTTAGCATTCTTTGTAGAACAGTTACAAAGACAGTAGAGTTCTCATATTTCCCTTACTAGTTGTTCACATCTCAAATTACTAATCACATCCCCAGTTTCCTTAGTTGGTACATTTGTCACAACTAAGGAAACTGCATTCCATATATTAATTATTTCTATATCTTATTTAGCTTTCACTAGTTTTTCCATAAAGTCCTTTTTCTGGATCCCGGCCAGGATGTCACATTACATTTAGTTATCATGTTTGTGTAGGCTGTAACAATTTCTCAGATTTTCATTTTTATTTAATTAATTAATTTTTTGAGACAGAGCCTCAAGCTGTCACCCTGGGTAGAGTGCTGTGGCATCACAGCTCACAGCAACCTCCAACTCCTGGGCTTAAGCGATTCTCTTGCCTCAGCCTCCCAAGTAGCTGGGACTACTGGCGTCTGCCACAACGTCCCACTATTTTTTGGTTGTAGTTGTTGTTGCATGAGGGTTTCTCCAGGGACAGGCAGCTTCACCACAAGTATAAGCCCGCCCTTGGAATTATTATTTACAGACTACTAGTTGTCATTATTGTTTGGCAGGCCCAGGCTGGATTTGAACCCACCAGCTCTGGGGTGTGTGGCTGGCGCCTTAGCTGCTTGAGCTACAGGTGCCGAGCCAATTTCTCAGATTTTCCTTGTTTTCAATAACCTTGACAATTTTGAGGAACACTGATCAGGTATATGTATTATAAGATGCCTCTCTGTTTGAACTGGATTTTTTTTTCATAATTAGACTGAGGTTATGGGTTTTAGAAGGGTGATAACAGAGGGGAAATGCTATTCTTAACGCATTATGTCAGGGGTATGGTATGGGCTGCTAACTATGTTACTGCAGATTGCCTTGACCTTTATTACCTGGTTAACCCTACATTTGCCAGGTTTCTCCACTGTAAAGTTACACTTCCTCAGCTTGGCGCCTGTAGTACAGTGGTTATGGCGCCAGCCACATACACTGAGAGTGGCAGGTTTGAGCCTGGCCTGAGCTAGCTAAACGAAAATGACAAATACAACAAAAAATAGCTGGGCGCAGTGGTGGAAGCCTGTAGTCCCAGCTACTTGGGAGGCTGAGGAAAGAGAATCGCTTTAAAGCCCAAGAGTTGGAGATTGCTGTGAGCAGTGACGCCATAGCACCTACTAAGGGCTACATAGTGAGACTGTCTCAAAAAAAAAAAAAGTTACACCTCCTCTCCCTTGTTCTTTACTCTTTGGAAGCACATTACTAAACACAGAACATATTCCAAGGGTGAGGAACTACATTCCACCTATTGAGTATGGAGTAGCCATGTAAATCATTTGGAATTCTTCATTACAAGAGATTTGAAATATGTTTTGAACCAGTTGTTCTATATTACAGCTTTTCTCCTTATTGGGTTAAATATCAACTAAAAGAATCTTTGATACATGTTGTTTTTGTTTGTTTTTGCAACAGTCTCGCTCTGTTGCTTAGGCTAGAGTGCCATGGGATCAGCCCAGTTCACATCAACCTTAAACTCCTGAGTTTTGAGGATTCAAGCAATCCTCTGCCTCAGCTTCCCACATAGTTGAGACTACAGCCACCTGCTGCAATGCCCAGCTAATTTTTCTACTTTTAGTAAAGATGAGGTCTTGCTCTTCCTCAGGCTGGTCTCAAACTCCTGAGCTCAAGTGATCCACATGCCCTGGCCTTCCAGAATGCTAGGATTATGGGCGTGAGCCACTGTGCCCGGCCTCATTTTCTCATTTTATATTTCCATAATATAAAATGAGTTCTAATTTTATTCTTTTTTTAAATTTGCTTTTTCATATCTTTCTACTAAGAAATGCTGTAAGAATTATTTTTTTAAATAGCTCTTTGAAATTCATGGGTAAACTCCATAAACAAATACATTCTCCTGGAAAGAAAACATAGAGCATTATCAATAGTCAAAGAAAAAAATGAATTATCACACTGACTTTATCAGTCAAGGTGCCACGAACAATCAAATAACACACTCTAAATGAGATAACCTGGGAACGTTTTCCTTAAAAGGGACTATTTAGGAAGATGTGGGCATTGGGGAACCAAGGGCATAGCAGGAGCTGAGATGGCACTATCATCTTGTCCCGAAGGGAAAAGGGGACGGAGCTGGAATCCAGAAGTAGAGCTATGTATAGATCCTAGAGAAAAGGAATTCACCAGGAAGCACAGTTGATTCAAAGTGAGTGTTCAGGGAGGGAGCTAGGGACATAAATACTTGAATGGTTCTCCATCTCCCTTCACTTTTCTGCCAGAGCTCCCTATTGGCAAAACCCAGCCAGAAACCGGAAAGCAGGGAGACCTGCTGAGGGGATCCATAGCAGTCAGCCTCCCAGGGCAGAAGGCAGCGTGGAGAATGCCTCAGTGTGGATCTGGAGGGCAAGCAAGACATATCTAGCACACTGGTTTAGAGAACTTAAAGGCCACAGTGGGGACTCTTACATTATCTTTTTGTTGGAAGATGATAGCTGGGATGACAAAAATAGAGATGACTATAGTTCATATTTCTGATGGAAATCCTTAATTTCTCTTGAAGAGTCTAGAGAAGTGAAGTGTGGGATATTTACCTCAAACAACTGCAATCAAAGGGGAAGGGGAAGCAGTATTATCAGATGGCCACTTCCTGATTATTTGTTCCTTTTGACAAGTGCAGCAAAAAAGGGGAAACAGTATTATCAGATGGCTACTTCCTGATTATTTGTTCCTGTGGGCAAAGTGCAACAAAAGAAATATTGTAGTTCTTCAGAATGCTTGAATAATGACATTTTAAAGTTCTCATGAATACAAACAACACCAACTCCAAAATTAATGAATAACTGCATTTGTGTATATATTCAGGATTTTTTTCTCTTTTTTGCCAGGGCTGGGTTTGAACCTGCCACCTCCGGTATATGGGGCCAACACCTTACACTTTTGAGTCACAGGTGCTACCCTATTCAGGATTTTTTTAAGAGCCAGGGTCTCACTCTGTCACCTATGTTGCATAGAGTACAGTGGCATCATCATAGCTCACTGAAAACTCAGACTCTTGGGCTCTAGTGATTTTTCTTCCTCAGCCTCTCGAGTTCCTTAGCTGGAACTACAGACATGAGCCACCACACTCAGCTATTTTTTTCTCCATGTTGTTCAGGCTGGTCTTGAACTCATAACCTCCTGCCTCGACCCCTCAAAATGCCGAGATCACTAGAATGAACCATCGTACCCAGCCTATTCAGTTTTAATAAGCATTCATTCATAAGGAAGCCAGAAAAGCAGCCTACGAGATGGAATCTCAGAAGCTAAGCTGAAGTAGTACAGTGAATGTAGTCTGCTGAGTTCACATTCTTCCCCACACGCCCTTCCCCTGTCCTTCCCCTGTGATTATCTAGTTCAGGTTTCACTATGACTGTACAGATGTTTATCTCAGGAGACTCTCACACATAGACAATAAGTATCATGATATTATTATCTCTAGTAGAGTGAAGGTTACTGTGATGATATATTTTCTCTGATGATTCTCTTAGATTTTTTTTTAAAATGAATATCACCTTTCTGTTGTTTAAACATGCTACATTGTTAAAATGAAGACTACTTTGATGGTACCCCCTATCAGACAAAGTTAAAATTTTCTAGGTCCATTTCCTTGTACTTCATTATAAAAGTTATTAAAATTGGCTCAGCGCCTGTGGCTCAAGCGGCTAAGGCGCCAGCCACATACACCTAAAGTGGCAGGTTCAAATCCAGCCTGGACCTGCCAAACAACAATAATGGCTGCAACCAAAAAATAGCCGGGCGTTGTGGCAGGTGCCTGTAGTCCCAGCTACTTGGGAGGCTGAGGCAGGAGACTCGCTTGAGCCCAGGAGTTGGAGGTTGCTGTGAGCAGTGAAGTGTGGCACTCTACCCAGAATGAAAGCTTGAGGCTCTGTCTCAAAAAAAAAAAAAAAAAGTTATTAAAATTGCAATGGAGGCAGAACAGAATTAGGAGGCTACTCTCATTGTTCTACAGAATTGCTGGTCTTCTGAAAATAAAGCTTGTTCAGACCGAAAATCCTATCTCTGCATATTGGCTGGACAGAGTCAGGCAGCTGGATGTCCTTCATTGGGGAACAATCAAGCCACACCATGAGCCAGGTGCTGGAAATAAATGAGAAATAAAACACTGTTTTTACTCTCAAGGAACTCAGAATGTAGGGAAGAGACAGGGAGAACAATGGGGAACATTAGGAAAACTCTAATTTCTCTTCCCAATGTTGTATTTCTTCCCTCCTTTCAGCCTCCCAACAGGGGAAGACAGAACTTGGAAGGGGAGCCACTGGAAAGCCTGAACAAAACTAACGGGAGTGAGTGGCCCTAACAGGAAGGTAGTTGTGCCCCAAACAATTTAGCATAAACTAGATTCTCAGGGTCATACCACTTCAGGAAAATTTTTTCTTAGACACCAGCTGACTTTCTGTTCAGAATAGCTTTCTATCCCCTTTCTCTTTCTCTATAGCACTTCTCTATACACTTATTATACGCCCCAAAGATCTCCAAAATTTGCCTCTGGCTTGATCTTCCTCTGGCAGTTTTCTTCCTCTAGGATACAGTCAAAAGTCTGATATTCTAAATTCTGTGTTTAGCTGCACTCTGCTGGGTGTGAAGCTGATTAAAGTAATTCTCATTAACTTGTGAATGAAACTTAGCCTTCTTAAAGAGTATATTTGCATTTTAATAGCAGTCCCTTAACACAAATTAATTTCTAATTGGCAGAATGTGTGAGTCACTTTTCGTGGGAAGAAGGAGGGGAAATTATTCTTTAATTCTCTGAAAAGTTGCCACTCTCAGAGCTTCTGGAGTCTTACCTCCCAGTCACTCCTCAGCCAGATGCAATTTTTGCTTCTCTTCCTGAAACTCATCATTATAAACAGCTTTTGAGGTTAAGTCCAATGGGCATGTTTCCGTCTGATTTTCTTCCTCTCTCTTCTAGATACGCCTTCTGCAGTTTCCTTCATAGGACTATCTCCTCCACGTGTCTCTAAATGTCAGTATGTTCCAGCCTTGGTTTGGTGGCTCTCTGTGCATGCCCGCCCGAGGCTGACTCTGCTCCCACTCCCATGGCTTTAGTTACCTCCACTCATTCATCCATTCACCACACCTACAATGTGCCAGACAGGGTTCTAAAGACTATGGATACAGCTGTGAAGAAAACCTCAAAGCTTATTATATAGAGTTGGAAATAGGGCAGACAATTCACAGATAAATATTTACACAACATCACCTAGTCATAAAGGCCATGAAGAGAAACAGAGCAGTGTACAGGTGCAATTTTCTTTTCTTTGCTTTTTTCTTTTCTGTTCTTTCAGACAGATTCTGACTCTGTCCCCCATGATAGAGTGCCATGCATCATCACAGCTCAAACTCCTGAGCTCAAGTGATCCTCCTGCCTCAGCCTCCCGAGTCGCTGGGACTATAGGTGCCTGCCATGCCTGGATAATTTATCTATTTTTAGTAGAGACTGGGCCTCACTCTACTCAGGCCGGTCTCAAAGGATGCCTGAGCTCAAGTGATCCTCCTGCTTCAGCTCAAGTGATCCTCCTGCTTCAGCCTCCCAGAGTGTTAGGATTGCAGGTGTGAGCCACTGCATGAAGCCTAAAGATGGAAGTTTCAATAGGCCTCTTGGAGAGGTGGCAACTCAGCAGAGTCTGAATGAAGTAACAGTCTACATGTTTGTAAAGCTCAAATTTGTCTCTCAAACTTTAAACACTTATATCTGAATACCTATTAGTCCATTCAGATGGCCTTAAGGCACTTGAAGTCCAAGGCTGAACTCATTATTCCTTCCTATCGTCCTTTCCTCCTTCCTCCTCCTCCTTCTTTTTTGCTGTGTGTGTATGTGTTCCCTATTTCTGTAAATGGAACCACCATCTGTCTCCCAGGATGAGAATATGCACATTTCTCATATTCTATCCATCATCTTTTGAATGGCTTCTATATTTGGGGAAATTCCCACATTATGAGTAACCCCTTCTCACCCATCTAGAAATTAGAAATTAGAAGTTCCCAGTCTCCTTCCCAGCTAGGATGAAGGCATGCCATTTAGATACCCCGGTTCGAGACTAAATTTGGAAATGAGCAATGTGAAGAAAACAGACTCTGCACGGGGCTTCCATCTTCTTGGCAGAACTTTCAGGCACGGGGTGCTCAAGACCTAATGCAGAAATAGCATTGGTGGCAGTGGCAATTGTGACAAAATCAAATTGCTAGTATTTTGGACACAGGGACAGCAACAGCAGCAGCAGTACATTGTATCGTTTACTGAAAATAGGGAACACCAGTGATAAATTCCTGGTGGCATGCTTTGGGCGTTGTGCCTAGAGCTTAGCCTTGAATGTTTCTCCTGGCATCCTAATAATTCTGTGAGCTATCGAATGTATTTTAATACATCAGTTTTTGTTTAAATCAGCCAGAATGAAATCTATTGTTTGCAAGAAAGAACACTAATTGATACAGAAATTATCCTCAGCTCACCCCTCTCCCTCTGCCTCTCAACTAAGAATTTATAGGACTCTAATTTTCTTCATCCTCACTTCCTCTTTCTTTGTAGGCCACATTGTCTGTTGTCCTGATTACTGCAGCACTCTCCTGTTTAACCCCTTACTTACAGTTTTGACCTTTCTACCATAGCAGCCAAAACAATCTACCTTTTTAAAACGCAAGTGGGATCCTACCACCCTTTGGCTTAGGATTTATTTTTAATGGCAGGATCCCTAATGCTCTGGGGCTAAAGTTGAGGGCCAAGTCCAAGCTCCTTCAGACCAGCTCTCAGGATCTAGTTCTGGGGGACCTGTATAGTTCCTTTTTGACACCCTACTTCTTACACCTATTTTCCAATTATGTTTTTTTGCCTGTGCTGAACTAGTAGCTATGGGATCCCTTGGGATCCTGTTAGAAATGCAGACTATCAGCCCTAATTCAGATTTACTGAGTCAAATCAGCATTTTAACAAGATCATTAGGCGATTCATTTCCACATTGAAGTTTGGGTACTACTGCTTTATAGCAATGTCATCTCTTTGCCTCCCAGGGCACATTCTGCTTCCTCTGTTGAACTATCATCCCCTCCTTCACATGCCTAATACTCTTCTGCGAGACTCAGCCAGATGGTCCTTCAGCAAGAAAACTTTTTTGACTGGTGAAGGCTCGGCTGGGAGGGGCATTCTCTTGTAATCCCAAACATGGTATTTATTCCTCTGGACTGTAATTTTTTACTTCTTTTTCTTTTCTTCTAAACAGGGATTTTCTAACTTGGTTTTACTTTAATCTGAGAACTTTTTTAAAAATGCTGATTTGGCCAGGTATGATAGCTCATACCTATAATCCTAGCACTTTGAGAGATTGAAGTGGGAGGATTGCTTGAGGCCAAGAGTTGGAAACCAGCCTAAACAAGAACAAGACCCTATCTCTATTAAAAAATAGAAAAATTAGCCATGCATGGTGGCATGTACCTGGAGTCTCAGCTACTCAAGAAGTTGGGGCGGGAGTTTGAGGATGCAATGAGCTATAATGAAGCCACTACACTCTAGCCCAGATGACAGAGCAAGATCATATCTCACACCCCCACCCCTAATCCCCTAAACACCGAATTCCTGGATCCTACTTCTAGAAATTTTGGTTTTAATTGGTTTGGGTAAAGGCTAGACACTGGAATTTTTTTAGAATCCCCAGATAACTACAGTGGGGAGCCAAAGTCAGAGCCTCTGCCCTAGACTTTAAGATCCTGAGGACAGGGATTGTATGTTATCCACTCTTGTTTCCCCAGAGCCCACCACAGTGCCAAGTATACGCACTATACTAACAAATAATTGTTGGTCTGATTTCTCAGGCTACATACCATTCCACCTCATACTCTGTCACATATTTTAGCAGCTATGTAGCTCATTCATCTCATTAAAAAAAAGAGTCACTTCTTAAGGAAAGAACTTAGGCTGGTATTTAAAGCAATTTTTTTAGTTTTTTGAGACAGAGTCTCACTTTTTTGCCCTGGGCAGAGTGCCATGGGTCTTAGCTCATAGCAACTTCAATCTCTTGTGCTCAAAAGATCCCCTTATCTCATCTTCCCAATTAGCTAGGACTATAGGCGTCCACCACAATGCCCGGCTAGTTTTTCTATGTTTGGTAGAGACAGGATCTTGCCCTTGCTCAGGCTGGTCTTGAACTCCTGAGCTCAAGCAATCTACCTGCCTTGTCCTCCCAGAGTACTGGGATTACAGGGTTGAGCCACCATGACTGGCCCGAATTAAAGCATATTTCTAATCATCCCCCTATTCTGTTCTGGAGCCAATTTCATACTGATACAGCAAAGCAGATTTATATAATTGGATGCTAATAGGCATGTTGTTTTGGAACACTGTCTCCATGCACCAATTCCACAAAAGCAAAGTCACTAGTTCTTTTGTTATAAAACTCTTGGGTCCTGAGAATTCAAAATAGTAGGAAAGTTAATAAGTTCAATAACAATTGTTAACATAACAAGTAGATTTAGTAAGAGTTAACCATAGTTCTATGAGAGGTTAAAAAATACATTACATTTATACACTATTTTCTTAAGTCTAAAGTGATTTCTTAAAACAAACAAACAGCTCTTCATATTGTCACCAGGATAGCCCCAGTAGAACAGTTGGAAAGTTTAAAAAGTTTTTCTTTAGTCTCTTCCCAGTGGCCCAGGGAAGCCCTAATGCCAAGTCAATTGGCAAGATTTTTAGGACATCATACCACTGTTATTTTGTCTTTCTCTTTCTCTCATTTTTCAAATTGACTAAGATGAAAATTTTTTCACTGTAAAATGTTAGTCATGAAGGTTAATTTTTATTTCTTTCTGTAACTCCTTGTAATTAATATCATTTGCTTTGGGAATATCTGGGGAGGATATATGCCTGTGGTTTGGAATGGTTTGTGTAAAGTTAGGTGACACATTTAGGGACTGAGTGTGGGTTGTGCTGTAAATACCTATATGTTGAAGCCGTTGAACTAGATAGTCCAAATATCTATTGATTGACATCTATTGATTGTCAGCTAAAACTAACTAAAAAGGTAATAGATCAGTGATTCTCTGTGGTCTTATATAACTTAAATGGGTGCTGTAAGGTATTGCAAAAAACTTGAAGCAAAATTTGAAAACCAGGAAAGACAAATTGATGTTAATGTTGCTATTCTAAAATTAAGTATACTATGATAGGCAGATATTTAACGATCTTAAGAACATTATAATTGTCCTAGTCCCAAATTAGCTTGATATATAAATACATGTATTTAAAAGACACTTAACAAGTTTTTATACTTAAAACTTTAGTTTCTAGATATTTAAAAATGTTTTTGTACTGCAACATGGATATGACAAGATGAGCACCTTGTCATCTCCGTGCTAAGTTTGGTCCATGTCAGTTAATTCAGGTGTTTAAATAAAGAGGCAGTTCTTTATGCTCAAATGTCTATTTGCTAGAAGATTCTGTGACAGAAAATTCAAATTCTTGGCTACCATTGGCATTTACCAATTCATATTCCTATCTTTGAGAATCAGAGGTTAAGAATCGCATGTGGGTTGGGAGTGGTGGCTCATGCCTGTAATCCTAGCACTCTGAAAGTCTGAGGTAGGCGGATTGCTTGAGCTCAGGAGTTCCAGACCAGCCTGAGCAAGAGTGAGACCCCCATCTCTCCTAAAAACAAAGAAAAACTAGCAGGGCATAGTGGTACATGCCTATAGTCTCAGCTACTTGGGAAAGCTGAGGCAGGAGGATCACTTGAGTCCAAGAGTTTGAGGTTGCTGTGAGCTATGATGATACCATGGCACTCTACCTAAGGGGACAGAATGAGACTGTTTTAAAAAAAAAAAAAGGAAAAAGGAAAAGAGAATCACATGTGTACCATTTCAATCTACTAGGATGACTATACCGTAGTTAAAAAAAAAAGAAAAATAGCAAGTATTGGTGAGGATGATGGAAAACTGAAACCTTGCATATTGCTGGGGTAAGAGCAACATAGGACAGACTGAAAAGCTTGATGTTTCCTCAAAAAGTTAAACACAATATCACCATTTGACCCTGTTCTTCCACTCTTAGTTATATACCTAACGTAATTAAAAACAAGGACACACACAGATACTTGCACAGCATTATTTACAAGAGTCAAAAATTGGAAACAACCCAAGTATCCATCCATAGTTGACTGGATTAAAAAAACTGGTATGTACATATATACACACAATGAAATATTAATATAATTTGGCCGTGGAAAGGAGTACAGTTCTGATACTTGTTACAACCAACATAGATGAACCTTGAAAACATTATACTAAGTGAAATAAGCCAGACACAAAAGGACAAATATAGTTTGATTTCACTTATATGAAATACCTAGAATACATAAGTTCGCAGAAACAGAAAGTAGACTGAAGGTTACTACAGCCCGGGAGGAGGAGAAATGGGAAGTTTTAGTGAGCACAGAATTTCTCTTTGGAGTAATGAAAAAATCTGGAAATAGACAGTAGTCATGGTGGTACAACAGGGTGAATATAATTCATGTCACCGAAGTGTTCACTAATACTGGTGAAAGGCAAACCTTAGGTTGCATATATTTTTCCACAATAAAAAAAAAGAGTTAAAAAAATCATATTGCTTGTTTTCTTGCAGCCCTTTTAATGTTCAGAGATCTAACTACGTTACAGCCTTGGTCTCTCTCCAACATAGGGACTATCACCTACAAAAGCAGAGGGTACAAATCTAGTGCACCTTTTCTCAACCTGTGGGTCGTGACCCACAGGAACGATATTACAGGGTCGCAGCATGAGGAAGGTTGAGAACCTCTGCTCTAGTGGAATAACGGACAGAGTCTATGTTTGCTTGAGGCTCTACAATTTAAATTTAGGTTCCCGAATTTAGGTTGAGGCTCTACAATTTAAATTTAGGTTCCCGAATTTAGGTTATGTGTCCTTTCTACAGAAGAATCTTCACCAAATGCTGACTCAAACAGAGTAAGAATGGACTTCTTAAAAACCTTTTTGAAATTCTCCCCAATAAATAAGTACATTGTTGGAGAAAAGACAGTATTGAAGGAAGTGGCTAGTGCTGTAAGTATCATAGTCAAGTCTAAAAGTAGCGACTGATTTTTGATGAGAAGTAAGACCTGGTATACGTGGTAGGGCATCCAACATACAAAGAAAGAGATGACGGCCGCCGTCATGACTTTGAAGGGCTTGCTGGATTTAAACAGGCCCTTCTCTTTCATCTTGCTGGCTACTCTTTGGTAACAAAAGGTGATGATGAAGAAAGGCACAAGGAAGCCCAGCAAGAAACGGCTGATGAAACAGGCTATGTGAATGCGTTGATTTAAAGTCTGCATCTCCTTTCTTTCCCAGTTAGTAGACACAACATAGTTATTCTGACAGATCAACTTTCCTTTTTGGTCATGATGTGTCTCCCTGAACACCAAATAGGGGATGCTGAGGGCAGTTGCAGAGATCCAGACTCCCAGGACAACGCTGGAAGCCCAGCGTGGGGTCCGATGCTGCAGGGACCATACTGGGTGAAGAATGAGAAGATAGCGATCGAAACTGATGGCCGAGAGGAAGAAAACAGAGGCAAAGATCCCCAGAGACAAAATGCTATTGACGACCTTGCACAAGGCAGTTCCGAAAGTCCAGTAATTGTCCTGAAGCTGGGAGATGGCTATAAATGGCATTACCAATGTTGAAATAAAATACGTGAGAATGAAGTGAAAAAATAAGACAGTATTGACAGTCTGTTTCATCTTGAATTTTAGCACCCATAGATAGAGGCCGTTGATGATGGTACCAATTATAAATGACACAAACAAAGGAAGGGCGATGATTATTTTTGATACAGGAGCTGGAAAGTGGGTGCTGTTTCTTATTAAAGTAGAGCCATTTATTGGGTAATCAGTAGAGTTGATCAGATCCATAATTACCTGTGGAGTGAGAAACAGTGAAAATAACAAAAAAAGCAAAAGAAAAGGTTAAATGTAGGAATTAAAACAATAATTTTTGCATAGCCTTAGTCCAAATAACCATATTTTAACAGTGGCACATATAGTATTTCCACAGTAATACATAATACAAATCAAGTATTTTTCTAAGGTCTATAATGTTATGTTGTATGAGGAATTAGGTAAAATTAATCTGGGGGGGCACCTGTGGTTCAGTGAGTAGGGCACTGGCCCCATATACCGAGTGTGGCAGGTTCAAACCTGGCTCTGGCCAAATGGCAACAACAACAACAAAATAGCCGGGTGTTGTGGTGGGCAACTGTAGTGCCAGCTACTCAGGGGGCTGAGGCAAGAGAATCCCCTAAGCCCAGGAGCTGGAGGTTGCTGTGAGCTGTGATGCCACTGCACTCTACCAAGAGTGACAAAGTGAGACTGTCTCTTAAAAAAAAAAGATAAAATTAATCTGAGCATTAAAAATAGAAGTACTATAGGTTGGGAGTAGTAGCTCATGTTTGTAATCTTAGCACTTTGAGAGGCAGAGGTGGGAGGATTGCTTGAAGCCAGGAGTTTGTTTGTTTTTTTTCTTTTGAGACAGAGTCTCACACTGTTGCCCTAGGTAGAATGCCATGGTGTCATCACAGGTCACATTGACCTCAAAATCTTGGGCTCAAGTGATCCTCTTGCCTCAGTTTTTCTGTTTTTAGTAGAAATGGGTCTCACTGTTGCTCAGGCTGGTCTCCAGCTCCTGAGCTCAGGTAATATACCTGCTTCAGCCTCCCAGAGTGCTAGGATTATAGACATGAGCCACCACACCTGGCCAAAGGCCAGGAGTTTGAGACCAGTTTGGGCAACATAGCAAGACCCTATCCATTAAAAAATTAGGCATGATGGAGCACACCTGTAGTCTCAGCTACTCAGGAGGCTGAGTTGGGAGCATCCCTGGGGCCCAGGAGTTAAAAGCTGTATTGCCCTATGATTGTGTCCAGCCTGGGTAGAGAGTGAAATCTGGTCTCTTAAAAAATAAATTGAAATACCATAGGTGAAATTAAATAAATATGAAAGAGAAAATAAAGTTTGGGACATTTTTGACGATTGTTAATTATCTTAAGTAGCTATAAAGCTTCTATTTGTACATTAACCAGAGGTCTAACCCTTGTAGATGGGCACAAGTTCTTGAATAAAGCAATATGGCATCAGTTTTACTTGACTTGGTCAAGGCCAATGTTGCTAATGAAATGAACTTGAATGACAAAAACAACTGCAACTGTTGCAAATTAGTAATCATGGGACACTATAATTAGATTTCCCTCATGAGCTAACTATGTATAGTAAATACTATTAGCTAGTAGTCTAATACTTAGCACATAATGGTAAGAACTGATATTAATATAGGAGCCTCCAGGTACTGCAAGACTGTGAGCTGACTTCAGAATCATCAACTGAAGAGGAAAGTGTGTTGTAAGATATAATAATAGTTTTTTTCTTATTTGGGGAGGGCAGGAGAGGGAGAAGAGTCAAGGAATTCATATTCATACAATACTTGATATATGTCAAGAGCTTTCTATAATAATCATTTCTTTGTTTTTCCTCACAAAGCCTACAAAGCAAGTCTTTAAACAGAGGAGAAAGTGAGATTGAAGAGTTAAATGTCTTTTGTTTTTTTTGAGACAGAGTCTCACTTGTCACCCTGAGTAGTGTGCTGTGGATTCATAGCTCACAACAACTTCCAACTCTTGGGCTCAAGAGATTCTCTTGTCTCAGCCTCCCAAGTGGCCGGGACTACAGGCACCTGCCACAACATCTGGCTATTTTTAGAGATGGGATCTTGCTCTTGCGCAGGCTAGTCTCAAACTTGTGAGCTCAAGCCATCCACTGGCCTTGGCCTCCCAGAGTACCAGGATTACAGGTGTGAGCCACCTCACCCAAGTTAAATCCTTACTCGTCAATGACTCCCATCATGCCTTGTAAGAGAGTTAATTCTGCCTTTTAAGAGAATTGCAAAATTTTTCTCCAAAGTAGAAGAAGATTCTTCAGGAAATGCCTTAGTAGACCGGGAGTAAAAGCTGGAGTCTGAATAGTACAGAATAGATAGGCAACAGTGAGTGAAGGAGTGAGAACTGAGAAAGATGCTATGTGATGGGCATGGGACCCGCGAAGAGGGAGGAGGAGTGAGGACGGTTTTAAGAGAGAGAGCACAGGAAAAACTGGGCAGGAGGTTAGGAGGCCTGAAGAAGAGAAAGGGTCAATGAGATATTCTAAGCAGCAGAAAGGACACAGCAATGTCTAATATGCAATTAGAATCCATTTGCTATGCTTTGATACAGTGTAATGTCCCTTCCCTAACCCATAGTTGTCATGCATGGTGGTGGTTGTGGTCAATCAAAGGAAAAGAGCTTCTGTTCTCTATTTGGGATCGAGTGGGGCGAAGAGAAGAGACCAGGTGGGGAGGCGTGAATGAGATGATGAATACGGTGGACAGTGGATAGTTATTGGAGCACGAGTAGACCAGGTGTAACAAAATCCTCTGGAGAATTTCCAGCACTGTGTGTGTATAGTATATGCATGTGTCTGTGTGTGTGTGGTCGCTCTGTGCATCTGTGGTGTGGGCATACATTCTCCACATGTCTATGTGGTGTGGTTTTTTTATCCATGGTGGTATGTGTGTAGAGTTGTGTACACTTGTGTGAGTGTCTGTGCTCTGTGTATGTGTATCTGTGGTATATTTGTGTGAATGTGTGTGTGTGGTGCCTGTGTGTCTGTGGTCTTGGTATGTTCTTCTGTGGAATATGTGTATGTGTGGTGTTATGTAAATGTGCGTATGGTCCCTATGAGTATATGTAAATGTGAAACTGGATACCTGAATTTTAGGGAATATTTTTCTTTTAATTGTGTGGCTGAGTTTCTAGAAGGACCCTTGATGGTAACGTAGAACTTGATCAGAGTCAAAGTAAAAAGCTCCACTTGGGGACACAGAGGCGCTGTTTGGTGGGGAAGGCACAGACTTCTCAGGAAGCTGATCTGGAAGAAGCCTAGAGAGTGTGTTCAGATGATAGCACCAGAAAATGAACCTGCTAGCCCAGGGAATCTTACCTTGGAGCAGTATCTTCATGTCAGATGGCTTTCCAGCCAGCCCAAATGAGTCAATGCCATCAAGCTTTTCTCTAGGAACAGAGGGTAAAATCAGTGACACTCTGCCTTCATTTCATTGTCTTTCTTCTTGCTGATGCTACTCTGTAGGCTTGAACCCACCCTTTAAATATCCAGTGAGGTGTTTTGCTCTTCCTCTTTCTGTGGAATGCACTGCTACAGATGTAGAAGCAGAGGGAGAGTACTTCCTCAAATCATTTCTCCATTTTGAAAGAAGATTTAAAAAAAACACTCAAGTCACTCCGTGCAGGTATTAAAACATGGATTGAAATATTTGGTCATCCCACTAGCCTTCCACTCTGCCTCAGTTCTACGGTGTTCATTAGCATATGGAGGAATGGTATTGGGTGCACGAGGAGATGGTAAATACCAAGCAAGGGCAAAAAGAGAATCTGGAAATGAGCTACCTATTTTTGCTGAGAGAAAATGATTAGGGAAAAAACCCTTAAGCACTGACTATCACATTAAAATGGAGTGTGTGAGGATAGGCCAAAGGTTTAGCTATTATCTCATTTGGAGAGATGAAGACTGACAGGCAGAAGGATCTGCATTTGTACAATTGTTGAGAATGGTTGGAAAAACAGAATTGGTTGCCACATCCTAAAATATGATCTCATTATAAGAAATCCTACCAGGCAGATAATGCATTTAAACCATTACCCCCCGAGTCCTACATTTCCTATTTTCCTCTAATTCATCTCTGAAACTTTTTTTTGGATCTACTTCTGTGCTGACCTCAGTGCCCTGATTTCTTTCCTGCTTGCTTTCCTCTTCATCACCAGAGGAGAAAATACGTCAAGACTGCTGTGTAGCTTCCGTGGTGAAGAGCCTGGGAATCAAAACCATTCCCCAGTCTGTGTTAGGCTCAGGATTTTAAAGCTTTCCCTGCTAGACTGTAGCCTCGCTAAAACTAGGCTTAAAATTGAGTTCTTAATTCATTTGTGGCTGTGATCTTCAACCTAAGAACTGATTTTTGCAAGTTAAGGATGAGTTTTCAAACTTGCCTCTGCATTTTAAAAGGGATTCATTGCCATTTTTTTTCATATCCTTTGGGTTAATTCACAGAACCAGAAGCAATCTGAGATATTATTTGGTCCAAACACATTAATTCTGAAGATTAGTAAACTGAGCCACAGAGAGGTCAAGTGAATTACAATAGGTTTTTACCAAGACAAGAGCCAAGGGCTGCTTCTTTTGCTACCTCATAAGTAAAAAAGGGATTTGAAGCAGGTGCTTTCTCCTCTATCACCCATTCTGTATTTCTTAATTCTGCAATCAGTCAAATTCATAAATGACAAATATAATAGATACTAGTATTTAATCCCCCTCTCTCCAAATATGCACTAAGGCTAATGCTACCATTAGGTAGCCTAAAATTTAGTTTTTCCCTAGCACTCCTGGAAGAGTTAATATTCTCATTCGTGACTACTTTCTTCCCACAGGTAATTAAACCAGTGGTATTAGCTGTTAAAGAACATACCGACTCTGTTTGAGGAAGCAACGCTGCTTATGTGGCTTTGGTGAAATGGCTCTATTCAGTTAAGTCAGGTGGTTTTCAAGAAGAGAACTTATGGAAATTGAAATTGTTTTATGTTGTTTGGATACAAGCACAGTATGAAATACACAGAAATGCTGAAGCAGATACTATTACTTAATCAAAACCTGGAAAGACTAGGAACTCTTACCTGGATGGATTTAGAGAACATTCTTCTCAGTAAAGTATCTGAAGAATGGAAAAGCAAGCATCTCCTGTACTCAATACCAAATTGAAACTTAGTAGATGAACAAATACAGGCCAGAAAAACACAATTAAATTCAAGAAGGGGGGAAGAGGCAGAGAGAGAAGGGGGTGAGTAAGTTCCCACCTAATGAGTACAATGTAGAGGTATATGGCACACCTCCTGGGTGAACAACTCACCTTCAACTTGGACTTTATCTTACAAACACAAACAACGTAACTTAACAGAATGTACCCTCATAATAAACCGAAATAAACAAAAAAAGAGAAAGACTAGGAAGTCATAGATGCTTATAATTTTAAAATAGAAAGAGATCAGGCAGTTAATTTCATTTTACTCCCATTCTATAGGTGAAGCGACTAAGATTCTTAGGCGATATTTAAAAAATTGTTCTTGGGCGGCACCTGTGGCTCAGCGGGTAGGGTGCTGCCGGCACCATATACCGAGGGTGGCAGGTTCAAACCCAGTCCCGGCCAAACTGCAATAAAAAAATAGCCAGGTGTTGTGGCAGGCGCCTGTAGTTCCAGCTACTCGGGAGACTAAGGCAAGAGAATTGCCTAGGCCCAAGAGTTGGAGGTTGCTGTGAGCTGTGACAATACAGTACTCTACCGAGGGACTGTGGTGAGACTCTGCCACTTAAAAAAAAAAAGAAAAAGAAAAGAAAAGAAATTGTTCTTGATGTCATTACCAGTTTCAAAAGGAGTTGGAGCAGAAAAAATGTGTGCTAAAAATAATGATGCACTACTTGTGGACACTCTATTGATCACACAACACAGTATAGGATAAAAAGGAAACCCTAGATTTATATCTAAACTCTGCTATTTACCTCATATATAATAACTTCACTAAGTTTCAGATTCCTCATTTGTTTAAGTGTTAAAAAAACAACAATAACAGCACGTCTCTTGATGTATCCTGGTGGGGCTTAAGTAAGACACTGTAGGTATGGTGCAGATCATAATCCTAAAAGACACAAACCTGAAGGCTATAATCCTAAATGTTGACATCCCAGAAGGTAAAAGTCTTGAAAGCTCAAAATCTCTAAAGTCAAAAATTTATAACGTCTTATTGAATCCCCAAACCATAAGGACAATTTGGAATTGGGTGTGAGCAAGGCTTCCAAAAGTGAATTTTAAGGTGTGATCAACAAAATTTATTTTTTCCCATTCAGCCCAATGGATTTATCAGAAAATTCAGTGTATGAATTGGCCATGTGATATGGCAAGGATGAAAACTTCAGTTTAAAAACATGTTATTTGTGTTTATTTGTGCTTTCTGGGATTCCTTCCAGCTGATGAAATTCCAGGAGTTTTTTTTTTTGAGACAGAGCCTCAAAGTTATCGCCCTGGGTAGAGTGCCAGCCACACACAGGTTACAGCAACCTCCAACTCTTGGCTTAGGCGATTCTCTTGTCTCAGCCTCCAGAGTAGCTGGGACTACAGGCGCCCGCCACAACGCCCAGCTATTTTTTTGTTGCAGTTTGGCCGTGGCTGGGTTTGAACCTGCCACCCTCGGTATATGGGCCAGTACCCTACCTACTGAGCCACAGGTGCCTATTTTTATTTATTTATTTATTTTGAGACATGGTTTCACTATGTCACCTTTGGTAGAGTGCTGCAGTGTCACAGCTCATAAAAACCTCAAACTCTTGTGCTTAAGTGATTCTCCTGTCTCTGACTACAAGCTCCCACCACAACGCCCGGCTATTTGTTTTGTTGCAGTTGTCATTGTTGTTTAGCTGGTCTGGGCTGGGTTAGAACCCGCCACCCTCAGTATATGTGGCTGGCGCTGTAACACTGTGTTACAGGCACCAAGCCAAATTTTCCTATTTTTAGTAGAGACAGGTCTCTGTTCAGGCTCGTCTTGAACTCCTGAGCCCAAGTGATCCTCCTGCCTTGGCCTCCCAGAGTGCCAGGATTACAGACATTGAGCCACTGCACCCAGTCGGCGATTTTTTTATCTTTCAGGATTTCAGTATATAGGGATTATGCCTTCAAAATTGTGTCTTTTGGAATTACAACCCAAACTCCTTCAGGTAAAGGCTTTCCACAGATCCTGGCATATGATAAGTATTAAAAATGATAGCTAATATTAATTAGTATTATGTAGTTGTAGCAGAGAACAGCAGTAAGCCTGATAGGGTGGAGTAAATCCTTGAGCTATGCAATTCACAAAACATTTAATGAGCATTTGCTGCATGCCAGGCCATATTTCAGACTGGGAAAAACAAATCATTTATAATAATTATGCTTAATGTTTATAAAATATTCTTTAACTAAGATAATACCTGAACTGAATAGCTTAGGATTATTGGAGAGAACATATTCTAGGTCTTGGAAACAATATACTTCAAAGTGTGGCCAAAGACAGCATGTCTTCTTTTGTCTGGCCTAGTTCTATACTTTTCAAGGCCACTTCTCACCACCCTCCACATCCCAGCATAGTGGGAATAATAATGCAGGTGTGAGCCTGGTGGTTTCTAGGCTGGCTGAAGTCAGAATCGTTTGGAAATCTTTATAAACAATAGGGAGTGTTCTAGAGATTTAATTGATTCATCCCACATTTACTAAATATTTACTATACTTGAGGCACTATTCTTACCACTGGGGGTACAGAATAAACGAGAAGAGTTGTTTTCTCATGGAACTTACGTTCTAGTGGCAAGAGATGGGCTCCCCCTTCCCCCAAAACCAAAACATTAAGTAAACACATAAAAGAAATATCAGCTAGTACCACATTGCTAGATAGAGCCTTAAAACATAGGAATGTGATGAGTGACTAAGTGGCTACTTTAGATGGAGCAGTCTCGAAAGCCCTCTGTATAGGTGACATTTAATGAGAATGAAATGACACGCAGGAGCGTGAGGTGATCAAGAGAACCAGGATTTCCCTGGGCCCAACTCAAAACTTGCTCCATGTCTGTTTCCTCTGCGTTAGCCCCTTTCTGCCTCCTGTCTGTTCTTGCTCTTTATTGAAATCCTTGGCTCATGACTTTTTAACTTCAAGATTTATGGCTTGGGTTCTCCTCCTTGGCAGGGTTCTTGTTATGATAGCAGCCTTGGAAACAGGAGTTCAGCTTTGCTCAGGAGACTCTGCTGGGCTCTGCTCCCAGCAGGTGCTTTCATTGGATATGATCCACCACGCTGGGCCCCGATCCTCTCCAGGTTTGGACAGCGTTCCAGAATTGCAGGCAGGATGTACCTGAGAAGAGGCAGAAGGCCAGGCTTGAAATTTGGCCTAGACCTTGATTATGAAAGGACTTGGATCTAAGAGTGGTCCCAGGAGAGATAGAGCTTGACTTCAGAAAACAAGTGGAGAAGGCAGGCTTTGTATGGGGGCAAAAGAGTTAAAGCTTTGGATAGATTTGTTTCTATGTAAATTTGGACCTGAGGTAATTTGCTGAGAGTAAACAGACACAGGATGTTAGAGAGTGATGAAGGTTTAGAATTTCCTATGAAAGTAAGGAAACATAAAACATAATTGAGAGGTATTAAGGGTCTGTTTGAGATTAGGGACCACTTTTGTGCTTCCTATCCTGGGAAGGGGGGAAATAACTCAACACGCAAATTTTAAATTCTGAGCTGCTTACCCTTTTACATTTGCTTCTAGCCTAGGTATAGGAGCAGAAGCAGATTATGAAAATTATTCAGGGTTGACAGTTGCCAAGCTAATACCATCAGGAGAAGAGGCCAGCCCAGTTGAGGGTGCTGATCAGAGAGCAGTAGAAGAGATGTTACTGGGGGTGTATTTAGGTTGAATAAGGATTGAGCAAAGCCATGATGGGTTTACCAGATGGAGAGGAAGGAAGGGCTTGAGGAACTGACTGGCGGTTTCAGCGCAGGCGGAGTAGTGGTGCTTATATAAGCATAACAGACTATGCTATGGTCAGGTGAGAAATACCAGATTTTACAGGTTTTGAGGGGCAGCAATTCTGGGTGATGGTAAAATCTCTAGAGTAGCAAAGGAATTCAGGAGGCAAAGCAGTCATCAGAGTGGACATCAAGAAACATGAAACTATGGTCTTTTAAAAACTATGGTCTTTAGCATAAGAACGGAGGCAAATCACTGAAGAGTTTTAATTAAGAAGTGATAAGGCACATGGTGGCGCACACCTGTAAGCCTAGCACTCTGGGTGGCCAAGGTGGGAGGATTCCTTGAGCTTAGGAGTTTGAGACCAGCCTGAGCAAGAGTGTGACCCCCTTCACTACTAAAAATAGAAAAATAAGCCATCCATGGTGGTGGGCACCTGTCATCCCAGCTACTCAGGAGGCTGAGGCAGGATTGCTTGAATCCAGGAGTTTGAGGTTGCAGTCAGCTATGTACTATACTCTAGCCAGGTGACCAAGCAAGACTCTGTCTAAAAAAAGAGTGATATAGTTACCAGTTGGACAGGAAGTCCTCTTTCAGAATTTGACATTAAAATCAGCATTTTTTTTTATGGCTCGCTTTACTTTCATGCCTTTTAGGCAATATCCCAAAGTCCACTCTTCTTTTCTTATTTCAAACTACAAGTACCAGAAAGTAGTTAAGATCGGAATTCAGAGGTCCTTGAGCTGTGAATCACATGCCCCTTTTCTTTATCTTCAAGACAGAAATGAGAAATTTCTCTTGCCAACTAAGTGAAATAACTTGAGACAATATAAAATGGCCTTTGGTCAAAATTATGATCTGATTAGCAAAGGTCGAGAGATATTCAGATGACTGGAATTAAATATTTTAATATAATCTTATACTTAAAATTTTTTTTCTCAAAGATATCTTTATGAGAGACATGGTCAAATGTGGCTCATTTATGGTTTTTTTCCAATTTGTTCATTGGGATGGTATAAAAACTAAGGCAACTCAGGCCAACCGTGGCTTCATCTGTGTGAGTCAAGAGTCACTATGGTCATACCCAAATTGGACATAAAGAGTTCACTACTGACTGCCAGAACCTCATTTTTGTGAAGTCTTTAGGGATGTGGAGTAGATTTCTTTTTTCATAAACAATTTCCCTGAGGAAGGTGTGATAGTGATGAAGGAAGTAACTTAGCAAAGTGCAAAATGGCTTTGGTTTTAGATATACCTGGATTTCAATCATGGCCTTACTATTTTTATAAGAGATGGCCTCCATTCTGTTTGGTAACCTTGTCTGTTTAATATTATATTAAAACGTTTTACATATCAATAAACTAATTTGTTAATAAATATACACATGTGTGTGAATGGTGGCTGGGTGATGTCTTTGCTAAATAAGTGAGTGCTTAACATGCAGACTTAACAACCTGCGTGAGGTCAGTGTCTTAAAACTTACTGAGATGGAAGTTTATGAAATATAGCAAATTTCAATTCTGGGAACAAAAAAAATAAATCTTTGATTAAAGGGAAAAATATATATACATCTGTATTATCAATGTTAATAGTTGTCTAATATGCTATTGCAGGTTATTCTGAAGATTAAATAAAATAAAATATGTGTATGTGAACATTAAGTGGCATATAGTAATTTTTAAAACTTCAGAATGTAGGTGGAACTGAAATTCAGTTCTCACATAATCAGTGTACTGGTTGACATTTTCACACTATCTTTGCCAGCCAGCCACGATTATGCAGGCGGTTTCCAGATGCCTTAACACAAGGCCTCTGCACAGAATTGCTTCACACATCAGGACCAGGAATCCTATGTCTCAGATATCACTCTAAGCAGCAGAAAGAAGGTGGCTCAGGGACTCGCATAGAAGATGTGGCTTACAAAGATTTTCTATCATGGCAGGTAATATAATATTAAACCTTTTTAGAGGAAGAAAATGTGTACTATCCTATTCTAAGACCTGGAAGGCCAGGAGACCCAGAGTGGGGGGAAAAAGACTTTTGAGAGATGGTTTCTCAGAGCAGAAAGTTAGTTTAAATCGCTGCGAAGTCCTTCATTCTAGCACCCTGAAAGTGTTTGTTCCCTTCCTTATGGAACAAAACTCAGCTAATGACCTCCTACTTCAGTGAAATTATCAGAACATGAGGAACACTCCAGATTCCAATTTGAAAATGTGTTCCTCTTACTATATTTCTAGTTTTAAAATACCCTCTTTAACATTCCCAGAACTATTTTTGTAAATGATCTTGGCTGCAATCCAAAACACTGTAGTGTTTGCTAGGCTAGTTTGTAGGCCCCTTCTGAATACCATTCCACAGAAGGACTCTCAGCTGGTCTGGGACACAGCCCATCCCAGGGCCAGCTTGCATGACATCTCCCATCATATGTGGCAGGGTCTGGGAGAGAAACCTTGAGGCGAGCCATCCTTCCTTACTTCATCTCCTGGAGAGCTCTCGGTGTCAGTAAAAATAGAGCCTGCTGAAAGGATACCTGCATATTTAGTATCTTTTTTTTTTAAATTGAGACAGAGTCTCACTTTGTTGCCCTCTGTAGAGTGCTGTTATGTCATAGTTCACAGCAAACTCAAACTCTTGGGCTCAAGTGCTTCTCTTGCCTCAGCCTCTCAAGTAGCTAGGACTACAGGTGCTCACCAAAACACCCAGCTATTTTTTTTTATTGTTGTTGTTTGTTTGTTTGGCAGGCTGGGGCGGGGTTTGAACCCACCACCCCCGGTGCATGTGCTGGTGCCCTAACCCCTGAGCAATGGGCACCCCATATTTGGCATCTTACGGTGCTGCCCAGTGGTTTCTCCAACTAAGCTAACTGATGTCTAAATTCCTCAACAGAAGTAGCTATAAATTTTGAAAGACAGCATCAGTCTTTTGGTCAACTAATATTTATTAATAAAGACTTGCTATGTGCCAAATACTGTACTAGCACTGTATGAAGATTAAAAAGTAAACCAGGCTTGGCACCTGTAGCACAGTGATTACGCTGCTTGCCACATACACCCAGGCTGGTGGGTTCGAATCCAGCCCAGGCCAGCTAAACAACAATGACAACTGCAACAAAAAAACAGCCAGGAGTTGTGGCAGGCACCTGTAGTCCCAGCTACTTGGGAGGCTGAAGTAAGAGAATTGCTTAAGTCCAAGAATTTGAGGTTGCTGTGAGCTGTGACATCACAGCACTCTACCGAGGGTGACAGAGTGAAATAAATAAATAAATAAATAAAATAAAAAAGTAAACCAGACCAGAGGGATAAAGCTAGTGTGGAGCTTCTGATTTAGTAGGAAAAAAAACAGAGCATATGGGGCACATAATGACAATTGTGTTTAGTAATATAAAAGGGAAATTGACCTAGACCAGGGAAGGGGATCCAGGAGAGTTCCTTGAGAAAGTGACATGGAACTGAGATGAAGTTAGGCCAGAAATGAAGGTGGGGGCTGGTACTTCAGCAGAGGGAACACTTTGTGAGAAGGCCTCAGGTGTGTCTGAGAACTGAGAGAAGGTCAGCACAGCTGGAGGGCAGAGAGGGAGGGAGCCAGATGAGGCAGGAGATGTGCACCGAACCAAATCATCTGAGCTTTATGGCCGTTTTAATTCTATTGCATCTTATTTTAAGGGTTATGGGAAGGGGGAAGTTACCATACGCAGTGGTTTTCTTGGGCTACCATAACAAAATACCTCAGACCAGTTGACTTAACAACAGAATTTTTTTTTTTTTTTTTTTGAGATGGAGCCTCAAGCTATCCCCCGGGGTAGAGTGCCATGGCATCACAGCTCATAGCAAGCTCCAACTCCTGGGCTCAAGCGAGTCTCCTGTCTCAGCCTCCCAAGTAGCTGGGACCACAGGCGCCCACCACAACGCCCGGCCATTTTTTGGTTGCAGCCATGATTGTTGTTTGGCAGGCCCGGGCTGGGGATTCGAACCCGCCACCTTAGGTGTATGTGGCTGGCGCCTTAGCCGATTGAGCCACAGGCGCCGAGCCCATTTTTTGAATTTTTAATAATGTCCATTCTGATAGGGGTAAGGGGGCATTACTTTGTAGTTTTAATTTGCATTTCCCAGATGATTAATGATTTTGAACATTTTTTCATTTTTTTGGCCATTTGCATTTCTTCTTTTCAAAAATATCTGCTCATGTTTTTTGCCTGTTTTTTAATGGGGTTATTTTTTTTTCTTGCTGATTTATTTGAGCTCCTTGTAGATTCTAGATATTAGTATGTTGTGAGATATTTAGTTGGCCAATATATTCTCTCATTCTGTAGGTTGTCTATTTATTGATTATTTCCTTTGCCTGGCAGAAATGTTTGTTTAACTCTCCTTTCTTTCTTTTTTTGGTTGGATTTGCCTATATAGTCTTAGTCATAAGTTCTTTGCTTAGACCAATGTTCATAAGAGTTTTTCCTAAGTTTTCTTCCAGAATTTTTATGGTTTTAGGTCTTTTGTTAGAATTTTTAATCCATCTTGAGTTAGAGATGGGGATCCAGTTCCATTCTTCTGCACATGGCTTTCTAATTTTTGCCACATCATTTATTGAATAGGGTGTCCTTTTCTCAGTGCATGTTTTTGTAGAATTTGTTGAAGATCAGTTGATTGTAAGTAGGTGGTTTTAATTCTAGGTTCTCAATTCTGTTTCACTGATCTGTGTGTCTACATTTTTTTTTCCTTTTTTTTCAGTTTTTGGCTGGGGCTGGGTTTGGACCCACCACTTCTGGTATATGGGGCTGGCGCTCTACTCCTTTGAGCCACAGGCAACGCCCTGTGTCTACTTTTATACAGTATCATGCTATTTTGACTACTGTGCTCTTTACGTATAATTTTTAAGTCAACTAATATGATTCCTCCAGGGGTGGTAGGTACCCTTCTCTCAAAAGAGAAAGGTAGCTTATGGACAGTACTGCTAGGCCCTGCCCTCCCTCATGGGGAGGTAGATGTTTTTGTCCTTGGGGCACATGAAAGTGCTTCCTACAGCTTTCTAGAGGGATAAAGGGATAGGAGTGTACTCTATGTTCTGTGGAGGCCTGGGTGTGTAGGTACTCTATCAGAGGTGAGGCAGCCACTCCCAATTTCTCTGGCTTAATCATCCCTTGAGGAGCTCTCCACTGGTCCTGAGTGAAAACAGCCATGGCTATGTCAGTAGCTGTGCATGGGAGAAGGGAAGTAAAGGGAAGGCCCCAAATGGTGGGGAACTGGTGCCCTGGTCCTCTTTGTCCTGAGAGGTCCTCTGGTGTGCCATACTCTCTCTTCAGTGGAACACAGCCTGTCCTCAATGGCCAATCTCTGGGAGACCCAAAGTTCCCGTGGGACCCAAGGTCCAAGTGGATGTTGGGGTGCACGGGCTATGGATCCAGGGGCTGTGATTCTCAGGTCTGGATAGCTGCAAAAATGCTGCCTGTCTGTGAAGGGAGGGAAATGCGCCACACCCTCTGTGCAGAACCCACGTGTGGTGAGCAGAGTGCTATTGCGGGTGTAACACCAACCCCTCTCATAAGCCTAGAACTGGCCATCCTGCAGTACACCCACACCAAAAGCTTATGCTTGGGCACAGAAGCAGCTATGCCCACAGCATCAGGTTGGAAGGGGAAAGGTACTCATCTCTAGTGCTCCTTCTGGTCTGAAGTGGGGACACTCTCCTACCTCACAAACTTCTGTCTGCACTTGTATCTCGTGGACCAGAGTTTCTCCCGTGCAGGAGAGTGTGCATTCCTCTGCCCTAAAAAGTGTTCATAGCACTCCACATTCCCCTTGGGGCCACTTGCTCTATAGGTCAGAACTCTGGGAATATTGCTGCTCTCTTGTGTCTCCCTGTTGCTTTGGAGTTATTACAATCCAAGTGGGTACTGGGGAATATTCATCGTGTGGGATGCAGTAACAGGGTCATTGAGGGGCTGCCTTCCCAAGAAGCCCAGAGGCATCCAGAGTGTGCACAGGCAACAGGCACCTGCCATCTCAGCTCATGTCTGTGGAGTGGGGAAGTGACCCTATGCAGGGTTGTAGCTGGGCTCTGCTCCCTAGAAACTCTCAGTTTGCCAATGGTAGCAGGGCTTGGGTAAAGAGCTCTCTTGCAGATTAGGAGCTGGCAGACTGTCATAGGTATAAGAGGAGGAAAAGTAAACACTCCCATCTGCCATTTCGGCCACTTCAAATCCCTCCAGGGTCAGTTTCTGTCAAAATCTTGCTCTTTCTTGTTCTGCTCAGTAACTTCCTCCCATGGGATCTCTGGTAGGAGTAATTTCTGGCATTTTTTCCCCCAGTATTTCACTTGGGTTATGCTTTTTCACCCAAAACCTTTTCTTCTTTTTGGGATAATCTGGTGACTGACATCTCTAGTCAGCCATCTTGTGCACCTGCCCCACCCTCCCCCATTTCTTATGCTTTTCTGTATTGAGGAAATTGGTGTTGGCAACTGAGATGCAGAATTGAGACTATTTTACTGGGTAACTTTGGGACATATGTAAATTAATGTGTCATTAAGAGAGAATTCCCTGTATGAAGAGTATTTGCCAGACCACTTTAGCTTCCCCTCGGAGTCAAGAGAGTGTACCCTGGCTGATTTCAAGAATAGTCAGCCAGGCACATGGGTGATTCTTCAGAGATGGAGCCCATGAATTTGTCTCATATAACCCTTGGACAGAGGTTGACTCTGCTTGAGAAGGCGCTGAAGTATGACTACATTTGTATGTAGGAAAATTTTTTTTTTTTAAATTTTAAAAAATTCTTTAGAATAAGGTGATAGGAATAATAATTCTTAAAGAAAAGGTTTCAGAGATAATTTTCTGTTGCTAGAGTAGGTTGTCTATAGTGCAAAGGTGGAAAACTGCCACATATTGTTGGTATTATTAGAAAGTTGTAGTTAGGCATGGCAAAACAGTTTCATGGAAGCTGTATTGAGAAGATTCTGGGATGTCTGGCCTCAATGCCCCTTGATGAGTTAATATGTGTGGGGTGGAAGTAATTGTGAATGCTAGGTAAACTGCTTTGTTCTGGTTGAGGTCCAATTTTGCAGCCAAGTTGTTGATGTTGAATTCTCCATTTCTTTATCTGAAATGAAGATAATGATACTTGGCTTGCTTACCAAGTTGTGAGAATGGAATGAGATGCTGCCTGTAAAAGCATTTTGACACCTATAAATTACTGGAGTAAAAAATATATCCTTCTGCTCATTTAGGTTCCTGTGAACTGAACTGACCAAAGATAGATGAACAGGAGAAAAGCAGTAAATTTTTATTAATATTTACATTCATGGGAGTTCATAGAAAATAAGTGAAATGCAAAGAAATGGTGAGCCAGTATCCTTCTGATACTGATTCCACCTGGGTGACCTTGCCCAGGAGGGGAGTAGGGAGTTTACATTAGCCTTAGCCTTTTCATTTCCAAATGAAGTTACATTAACCTCTTTATTCCTAAATGGTGTTACATTAACCTTTTCAGCAGCCCAAAACCGTATATTCCCTTCCCATTCTCCCACTGTTCCCTAGCTTGTCGTACATTCTTTCCAAAAATCGGGACTTTTTAAAAATGCCACGGGACACAGACAAATTGTTAAAAATTGGGACTGTCTCGCCAAAAGCGGGATATCTGGTCACCTTAGATTTAAGAGATGATAAATTATAGGAAGTGAGTAGGATATTCATGGAGGAACAAATGGAAGATAAGGATTAGATTTTAGTAAGGTCTGTTTATGCAAAGTCATCTTGATGTTGACTCCCCATCTCTAGTGATAAAAGTTGTTCTTCCCTTTCTAGATAGTGAGGGAAGTTGTTCCTCCCTTTCTGGTGTACCTTTGGTAAAGGGAAATGTAATTCCTGCTTTTTGGCAGATAAGGGGGGAAGGCAGAGAACTCTTATCTATTGATTCTCAATTGCCTTCAGATAAAAATAATTCTTATGCTAAAAACTCCCTGAATGCCTTCAAGAGCATTCTACATATATGTGGGTTTATTTTTGTAGTTTTGGTCTCACATTGTTTCCTTAAATTGAAATCTCAGTTTCTTCTACATTCAGGATGAAATTAACCCAGTTGAAAAAATGAAATGGAGATGTCAAAAACAAAAACATCCTATGTATCCTTCCAAAAATGTACCTCTTCTTTTACTGTCAATAAACAGCCAGGAAAGATAGGAATGGAACTAATTATCTGCAAAAGTCCCTTGACTCCTTCACTTCCCATCTGAGTTTAATTCTTAAAAAAGAGACCCTGATGGATTCCTGCCTTCAGGTATAATTACCTCAAAATTGACTGACATTTAAAGCACACATGACACGTTTTAGCTTTAATTAGAGTAAATTGGTGGAATTTATTTGACTAGTAGTTTTGGGGATGGTTGGAGGCAGGAGAATATACTTAGCATATCATTTCCTGCTGATGCTAAGATTTAGCTTCTATCAGAAAGCTCTATATTTGGGATAAAATCACTTAAGAAATATAGCCCAAAGATTGTTTTAACCATGAAGTAATTGACCCAGTCAGTGAGATGTGCTCTGAGAAAAAAATTGCCATTGACAACAGCGGAAACCAAAAATCCATAGAAGTTTTATTTAAGGACACTTGAAGGTTTTCTCAATTTAACAATGTTAAAATTCTTTTGCTTTACTGTAACATTTTTTGACATTGAAATTATGAACACCAAAAAGAAATTCAGGGTATAAGAAGTATTTTAGACTAACTCCAAAAAGTGTGGATAAAAATATACTCATTCGTCTCATAAGATTGTTGTAAATTCCTTCACATTTATGGCTGTTTCTTTTTTTATAATTTTGTCAACTTTCTTTTTTATCTGAATTAAGCCAGCTAATGGTTTGTTATTTTATTAATTATTTCCATACACCAGTTTATGTATCAATCTCTAGAACTCATTTTTTGTTTTCTAATATCAACTGATTTTATTTTTCTAATTCATAGTATTTTTTTCTTCCTGATAAAATTAACTTTCCTTAATTTTATCTTGTTTTTTTTCTGATGTATTGACTAGAATGTTGATTTATTTTCATTCTTTCATATTTAAGGATATCTTTATTATTGTGTATTTAACTCTAAGTGGTTTTTAGGCTGTCTTATAAATTGTTTCTTGGCCTTTTAGCTAAGATCATGTGTAGTAGGCTGTCTTAGATTTTAAGATATGTGATATATATCATAAACAAGTGTTGTATTTCATTATTATTTTGAAGATGTTTTGAAATTTTAATTTTGATATTTTCTTTGCCCAAATGATGATTTAAAAGTGAATATCTTAACTTTTATGAGACGGACTTCCTTCTAGACTCTTCTTTCTCCTCCTCCTCTTTATTGTTTATCATTGGAATTATAGTCAATAATGTGTTCTGTGCTATTTCTAGTTTTCTTTTTGGCTTGATTTAGGGTCAACATTTTATACATTTTCATAAAGCAAGTGTATCATTTTTTATTAAGATAGCAAATTCTATCCATCTATAATGTTTATTTCCATCAATTATGTAATCAACACTCTTAATTATTTTCTGCCTGATTGATATTCCTTGGACTAAAATTGTGGTTTAGAGTCTCCTCATCTTATATTTTAGTCTATTTTCCCTATATTTCTTATAGTCTATGCATTATGAATCTTAATATAACCATTTTGTGTATCAAGAAAGTTGTGATTGCATGGTATTATAGATTATATTCTTTGTCATGAAGTTTCTTATTTGTTTTACTACTTTTGCTTGTAGTTAGCCCTGTCCAACATCAACACTGTGACCAGCATTTATGGTTGTATTACAAATGCATCAATTATAAATTAGATGAACAAAGAAAATGTAGCTTCTATGGTTTTCAGCTCTCTTCCTCACCCATATTGCCTGTTTTTGTCCACATCACATTGGTATGGCACTAAGCAGTGAGAAGCAGTTTCCACAGAAGCTGTAGCAGACCATATGGACAAAGAGCCACTAGCTCTGACGTTTTCAGGTTTCCTCTACACTTATTGGAACATTTTTATAGCATTCTCCCTTTTCATGTCCATTTAGAACTTTTAACTTTGGTAGGTCATTTTGTATTTTAAATCAGAGAAAAATCTAAAGCACAGCACAGTCAGTTATCACATAACATTTCAGTTAATGTTGAACTACCTGTATGATGGTGGTTCTATAATATCAGAATATCATGTTTTTGTCATTCCTTTTCTATGGTCAGTTATATTTAAGTATGTATTTACCATTGTATTACAGTTGCCCACAGTATTTAGTACTGTGGCACTCATAGATTTGTAGCTGAGGAGCAGTAACTGATAGCCTATAGCCTAGGTATGTAGACCATCTAGGTTAGTGTAAGCACATTCCATAATTTTCACATAACAACAAAATCACCCAGTGATGCATTTCTCAGAACATATCCCTGTTGTTAAGTGACACGTGACTGCATCAAAAGGGCAATATCATCTGAACAGCGTTTTCCTTTAATAAGTATATTTACATCAGTTACCTATATTGTTGATCCATCAGCACATCCTGTTGATTTTATTTTTAAAACCTATCCCAATTCCATTTACTTTTTGTTTCCACTGTTCTCATCCTAATATAAACTACCTTCTTTTTTTATGGTTGATTACTGCAAGAGCCTCCAAATTTATCTCCCAGATTCCAATCTCTACAGCAGCCAGAGTGATTAGTTAAAAATATAAATGAGATCATGTGAGTTTGCAAGACCCAACAAAGGTATCTCTTCACACTTGACATAAAAGTTAAATTCTCTCCTAGATTCTATGTGGTCTACACTTTGTAGCCAATGCATTATCTCTCCTATCCCTTTCTTCCTTGCTCACTGCACTCCAGCCAAACCGCACTGACATTCTTTCTGCTCTGGAATAAGACAAGCTCCTTCCTGCCTGAAGTCTTCTGGGCTAGTTTTCTCTGTGTATGGAATGTTCTTTCTCCATGACTTCTTATGATTGGCTCCTTCCTGATCTCCCCTTCAGCTGTCACATCCTTTGGCCTTCTCTGACTATCCAACCTAAAGGAGCCTTCAGGTTGCATTTTATCACATTATCCTTTCCTATATTCTTAATAATACATATTATCCCGATTAATCTTATTAATACATGTGGTTATTTACTGCCTCAAGCAGTTATATATGTAAGATACATGAGAATAGGAACATGCCTGTTAGTTATCACTAATAACTATAATAGCAAAACAATATAACATCTACCATGATTCCTCAGTCTGGCCCTGGACTATAGTTTTTCCATGTGTTAGGTCATTAATCTTCATTGAAATCTCATGAGGTTGGTACTATTATTATACTGATATTGTAGCTGAAAGAACTGAGGTGAGAGGTCAAAGACCAAAAATAAAAGATGATTCTGAAACATTAAATGAAAGGAAACGGAGTCCAGGTTCTGTGTGGGCAACATTGGCCTTTATTCCACCTGGGTGCAGGTGAGCTGAGCTCAGGAAGGAAGTCAACACGTGGGTTAAGGTGGATGGGGATTTTAAAGGGTCAGAAGGGTGAGAGTTGGCACATTTCCTTTTTCCTGGGTGTGACATTCCATGCATTTATTTATTCCTGGACGGGGAGGTTCTATTTGGGCACATCCCTCCATAACTCTGTCATGAGGTACAAAGAATTTCCGTAACTTCAACAAGGTCACACAGCTATTAAAGTTGGGATTTAAAGTAAAGTTGGGATTTAAACACAGGCAAAGTGGCTTCACACACTACAAGGCTATGTGTTACTTATAGGAGTTATAGATTTGAATAAGGCAGAGACATTCCTCTTAAATACTCAGTAATTGGGAAGATAGGCAAATGAAAGAAAAATCACAAAACCTAAGTTGTATATTACAGAAGGCTAAGAAATCATATCAAAGTTGTATATCAATGGAGGGCTAGGAAATCATACAAATGGGAAATCCTACTTACATTATAAAAAATATTTCACTATTAAGATATATATCAGAAAAACTTGAAATATCTTCATTGGTGTATTTGTCGGGCCATCTGTATTTGCTTATATGGGTGGCTGGCATCATTACTTTAAAGCCATGGAGGTAGCAAGAAGAAACATTTTCCAATTTAGAATGTACTGGGCAACTGATGTCTGTAAGACTGGATTCTTTTTCTGAACTAATTTTGATATTGATTTCCTATTCATTTGCCCTGGCTAGGAGTGAGATTATTTCACAGATGGAAAGTGATGCGGTTGTGGGGACTTAAAGAAGGTGATCCCAACCTTTGGGAGAAAGGAAATCATTTTGAAATAATGAGGCATACTTAATGTCAATGCTCAGGACTACATGAGAATTTTCAAAGATATCCTGTACAATTTTAATGGCCAGAAGTGGCAGACCGATTACTGGTATGACAAATAGGTATTCTACACCTTACAGAATTTAGCAGTGAAATGAAATGAACTGTAGATATCAAGTAATGAGACTGTGATTACAACCAATAGTGGAGTCTTCATTCAGTGACAGGAGCTGGTTCTGAGAGTTTGCAGGAATTAGCTCATTTAATCCTTACAACAAACCTAGTGAGGTAAGTGTCATCACAATCCCTGTTTAGTGTTGGGGAAATTGAGGCCCCCAGATGAGTAAGTAATTTACCTAATCTGACACAGCTACAAGGTGGGACAGCTGGAATTTGAACCCAACCACAGGGCTGTTTAAATAAAGTGAGCAAATAATTGCCTCTATTGAGTGGCTACTATTTGCCTGGTGCTGTGCTAGGCACTTTAAAGTGTTTGTCTCATTTAATCCCTGTGACTCTACAAAGTGGGTGGTAAACTCATATTACAGGTAAAGAATCTGAGACTTAAATCCAATTAGGGAATTTTCCCAAGGTTATATAAAATCAGGCAAGTCTGACTCCAAAGTCTATAGAATTAGTAATTCATTAAGCTCTTCACACTAACAAGTGGGATTCTGTCCTTCTTGCTTCATCATCACCTTCACCTTTTCTTTCCCCCCGTTTTCTTTCTTGTCATTCTTTGTGCTTATGTGACACACAGCTCAAAAACATATATAATGTAAAATCTGCTAGCATTTTCAGAGCCCAGATTTCATGTTGGGCATTGTGCTAAATTGTTTTTCATTAATTCCCTCATTTAATCCTCCCAGCAACCATATTCAACACCTTTTTATATATCAGGCAACTGTAGTTGTGAGAGATGCTTTTGGCAGTGGTTTGATGAAGAGCCTGGTGATGCAGTTTTCCAGAGAGAAAAGGCACTATTTCAAAGCCTCATTGCTTTCCTCTGCACTGAGAATAAATGAACCAGAATCAGATTTTTTAAAAAAAAAATTAACATTAAGAATGCATAAACAATTTTATTTTAAAATGCTTTTGGGAAATAGGGTGGTCTGGGGTTCGTATTCTTTGTGGTGTGTTCCTTGAAAAGATCTATTGGGCTCATCTGGTTCATTCTGGATACTTCCTCTTCCTTTGGTCTTACTGTGGCTGTCTCTGCTGTTCCCAGGATGGCCACCATTAGCCTGAGTCTACTGAGGGACAAGGCAGCAGCGAGCTGGGTGCTGGGGCTCTTGGAAACTCATTTACATATTTCTTGTTACAAAGGCCGACCACATCCTGGTTAAGACAATGTGCTGTCTGATAAACAGACTGCATCCCTAGTGTCTGCCTGGAGCTCGGCCAGCATGTGGCCGCCTTTGTCACAAGGTGCTGTTTATTTATTCTGCCTGGAAGTCCAAGGACAGAACAAACCATCTAAATGAACCTTTTATTTCTCCCATTCTCTGGCAGAAATTCCTTGGGTCAGAAACATTTATTAAAATTAGACTATGGGAGAAGCATCAGAATTCTCCAAAGAAGCTTTCCTAATCTGGTGGAAAACTTATAAAAAGTTTCCTTTTCCCACTCTAACTATGAATTCTTTGGGGTTTGGGGAAACTAGGAAACTTGGAAAATACAGCACAAGAGTGATAGAAAGATCAAAGTTTGCCAAGACGTTTTGTTGATAAACATTTATTTCTCCATCTGTTTTCTATGTGTTCCCTTTCTCTTTTCTTTTTCCCTCCCCACCTAACCCACAGAAACTAAAGGAAGTGGAGGCTTAAACAATTAACTGGTGATTGCAGGACCTGTTTTAGGAATCTCAGTAACTGAGTCTTAATTTCTCGGGTCCTTACAATATGGTAAAGAAAAAAAAGAAAATGGTTCTGAGACTCAGTCTCACTGATGGCAGTTAAAGTCGAGAAATGGATCCATGCTTCCCTTTGACTGTTTTTCTCTTTTTAACTCCCCTCAAAACAACTCAACATTTCCTCCTCTGCTTAAAGTATTTTCAAATCTAAATGTGGTACACATTTTAACCACACATTTTATTGGTGGCTGCAGTCACTGAAAGGAAGGTACTCTGTAACCCAGAAATTGTTTTCATATTTTTAATCAATAAGTCCCATAGACGGATTTTGTCTCGAGGGAATAGAATATGCAGCTATTTCCTTTCTGCATTTATAGTGACCTCTGAAATATATTACAACCACTCATCTGTATCTAATCCCACATGTGGAGCCAAGACTTGCAGTAAAGTATCAACCGGAATCCTCCTGGAGGTATCCGTGGAGAACGATGATACAGATGATGTTACAGAACAGTTTGAAAAAGACGCCAGTCGGCATTTCGAAGGATTACCAACATTTCTAATAAAGTCCCTGTAGGGATTTCTGGCTGCTGAAGAACAAGAATACGATAGAGATTGATTATTTTTGAGGTTTAGAAGTTAAATACTTGCATGTGGTGAATATCGAGGGTTATTGTATAAATGAAAATAGACCTATCCAGAAAACCTTGTAGAGAATGGCCTAGGAAGAGACAGTTATCTCCTTTATTAAGGCTGCTCTTTGTACAACTGCCTCTTTGGAGCAGAAGTCAGTTCACGGTCCTTGATAAATTGCAACTGGTGCTGATGCTGAATCTTGAGAACTTGTATGAAGAAAAAAAAGGAAAAAAAAATCACTGAAGTTTAGTGGTCTTTCCTAACCTGGAAGAGCTGATATTGTCTGGCAGAGAGTAGGTGCCCCGTAAGAATTATAGAATTCAAGTTGATACCGTTTATTGACCATCCACCCAAGCCAGGGTCTGTGCTACAGCTGTACGCGCACACCTTGTTTTGTCACGGTTTGCTTTAGTCCACTTCACAGACACTGCATGTTTTATAAATTAAAGGTTTGTGGCAACCCTGCATCGAGCAGGTGTGTCAGTGCCACCTTTCCCAGAGTGTGTGCTTACGCTGTGTCTCTGTGTCACATTTTGGTAACCATTGCAGAATATCAAGCTTTTTCGTCATTATTATATCTGGTATGGTGTTCTATCATCAGTGATCTTTGATGTTACTCTTGTAACTTTTGGGGACACAATGAACTGTGCCCATGTAAGGTGGAGAACTTACTTGATAAATGTGTGTGTTCTGACTGCTCCACTGACTGACCCAGCTCTTTCTCAGGCTTCTGTATACCCTGAGACTCCCCAATATTGACGTGAGACCAATTAATAGCCCTATGATGTCTTCTGAGTATCCTATGGAAGGAAGAGCTACGTGTCTCTCACATTAAATCAAAAGCTAGAAATGATTAAGCTCAGTGAGGAAGCCATGTCAAAAGCCAAGCTTTTGTACCCAATGGTAAGCCAAATTTTGAATTCAAAAGAAAAGTTCTTGAAGGAAATTAAAAGTGCTACTTCAGTGAACACATGTATTATAAAAAAGTAAAACAGTCTTGTTGCTGATATGGAGGAAGTTGCTGATATGGAGGATTTTCTTGATAGAAAATCAAAGTAGCCACAACATTTCCTTAAGCCAAAGCCTAATCTAGAGTGAGACCCTAACACTCTTCAATTCTACAAAGGCTGAGTGAGGTGAGGCAGCTGCAGAAGAAAAGTTGGAAGCTAGCAGAGATTGGATCATGAAGTTTAAAGAATGAAGTTGTCTCCAGAACATAAAGGTGCAAAGTTAAGTAATGATGTAGAGGCTGCAGTAAGTTATCTAGGAGATCTAGCTAAGATGATTGAGGAAGGTGACTACACTAAACAACTGATGTTCAGTGTACACAAAACAGCCTTATATTGGAAGAAGATGCCATCAAGGACTTCACAGCTAAAGAGGAGAAGTCATTGCTTGTATTCAAACCTTCAAAGGACAGGCTGACTCTCTTGTTAGGGGCTAAAACAGCTGGTGACTTTAGCTGAAGCCAATGCTCATTTACATTCTGAAAATCCTGGGGCCCTTAAGAATTATGTTAATGCTACTCCACCTCTTTATATATGGAGCAGTCAAGCATGTATAACAGTACATATGGTCTACTGAATATTTTAAGCCTACTATTGAGAATAAATAGTATTCTCAGATACTCAGAATACTCAGAGTAAAAGATTTTTTTTTTTTTACTCAGAATAAAAGATTTATTTCAAAATATTACTGCTCATTGACAATGCATCTGGTGCCTAAGAGCTCTGATGGAGATGTACAAAGAGATGAATGTTGTTTTCATGCTTGCTAACACAACATCCATTCTGTAGCCCACGAATCAAGGAGTAATTTTGAATTTCAAGTCTTATGATTTCAGAAATAGATTCTATAAGCCTATTGCTACTATAGATGGTGATTCCTCTGATATATCTAGGGAAATTCAATTGAAAACCTTTTGGAAAGGGGTTACTATTCATATGCCATTAAGAACATTGTGATTCATGATCTCATAATTTAGATCAGGAGTTAAAAATATCAACTTTATTTATATTGTTTGGAAGAAGTTGATTCTAGCCCTTATGGAATCAACTGTTAGGGGCTTTAAGGGACTCAAGACTTCAGTGAAGGCAGTAAGTGCACATGTGTTAGAATTAGCAGGAGAGTTAGAAGTGGAGCCTAAAGACAGAACTGAATTCCTGCACTCTCATGATAAAACTTGAATAGAGCTGCTTCTTATGTATGAGCAAAGAATGTGGTTTCTGGAGATGGTATCTTCTCCTGGTGAAGATGCTGTGAACATTGTTGAGGTGATGGCAAAGAATTTAGAATAATAATCTATAAACTTAGTTGATGTAGCAGTGGTGGGGTTTGAGAGGGTTGACTCCTGTGTTGAAAGAAGTTCTACTATGGGTAAAATACTATCAAACAGCATTACATGCAACAGAGAAAAGTTTCATGGAAAGAAACTTGGCAACTTTATTGTTGTCTTATTTTAAGAAATTGTCACAGCCACCCCAACCTTCAAAACCACCACCCTGATTAGTGAACAGCCATTGTCATTGAAACAAGACCCTGTACCAGCAACCAGATTATGACTCCCTGAAGCAGCGGTTCTCAACCTGTGGGTCGCGACCCACAGAAACTGTATTAAAGGGTGGCAGCATTAGTAAGGTTGAGAACCACTGCCCTGAAGGCTCAGATGACCCTTGGCATTTTTTTTTAGCAATAAAATATTTTTTGAGGAATGTACCTTTTTTAGACATAATGCTATTGTGCATTTATCAGACTACAGTATAATATAAACATAACTTTTATATACACTGGGAGACCCCCAAATTTGTGGGACTTGCTTTATTGTACTATTTATTACAGTGGTCTGGAACTAAACCTGCAATATTTCTGCAGTATGCTTTTATTTACATTATTGTTTTTATTATGATGCAAATCAAGGAGCAGCTTTCTTCATGGACTTTAGAAAAAGATTTAAGAAATCTCTTCACTCACTATCAGATTTTTTCATTCTGCTCCTTCAGCTTTCCACCTTTCCATTTCCTCTGCACCAGGGTACTTCAGTGAAATGTGTCACACTATGGCCACGTTCTGATCTGATGTTTAAAGGGAGTGTATGCGTTTAGAAAGCATGTACTTTATTGTCTTCAGATATCCAATACTCCAGCCTGTACTCTCCACAAAATGTTTCAGTTCTTGCTATTGCTTGCTGCTGTATTCTTGTAGGACCTTGTGTATTTTATCTTCTTCCTCCCAAGAGCCCATGTTATCTCTTAGAGAGCATGACTAGCTCTCAGATATCTTACTGCTCAATAGCATCTCTACCCATTGGTGGGAGAGAGAAATGGAAAAAAAAAAGCTGAAACTCAAACTCAGACCAGTTTGACTTTTAGCACTTTTGGCACTTGGTTACAAGTCTGGTAAATGATGAGACCAGTGGAGAAGGAAGTTGTAGTTGTAGGTTTTCCATAGCCAGTTGGGTCCTTTCCCAAAGGGTGTTTGAAGACAGAAGTAGCTTCGCTGTGGTTTTAGATCTGAGGCTTGTGTCTCTCCTCAGAGAAGATGGGACCACATCTATAGGTTATACCTATGTTTGAAAAAATAATTGATTGGACTTATCATAAGATTATTTCTGGAACACCATATATAGTGTTTGCATGGAAAGCACGTGGCTCTGTAAGGTAGAAGGTGGCAAGATGTTATATTATGGCTGCTTTTCCCCCAGTTCTTTGACATTTGGGGCCTGGGACAAAGTGTATAGGTTTGGTTTAGCATTCTATGACTATCCAGCTGAGATTTTTCCCTTCCTCTTCTTTTATGAGGTAGTTCAGGGTTTTACCTTTTCTTTTCTTTTTACCACTGACTGTAATTTAATTGTGGTTTTTTAATTATTTTTTTAATATATGCCCAGAGCTTTTTCAGTTGTTGGTAAACTTTGAAAAAATACCACTGCATATGTAAACATATAAAATTTAAGACCCATGACTGAGGTCTAAGATATCTTTTGAAAAATTCTTACTTGGAAGCAATTCTAATTAACAGGATATTTCCTGGTTTCCTTTTTGTTATGCTTTATTAATAATAATTCTATCATGCAATAGAATCTTTTTTCCTCCTACGATTAATTCGTCCCTATTCCTCCTGTCAATAATAACCAATTCTATTGCAGTCATCTTTAATTTAAAAAGTGGCAAACTTGTAATAACAAGCAACCAGATGATAGAGATAAGACAAGTTAAACTCTTAAAAGTCAGAATTTTGCAGATGTTCTTTTGTAGTAAACTCAGTGAAAATGAATTAAAGGGAAACATCATTAAACCAGAATAGGTTTATTCAAGAGAATCTTACAATATAAAGAATGTTCTCTTCTCCCAGTTAACTACATTCTGTCTTTCATTTTAAATAAAGATAGTGGGTAACTCACTTGGCTATTCAGAACGATTTTATTTTTCCTGCCATTTGAACTCCAGGTTGAGATAGTTTAGTTTTTTTATGGAGTGAAGGGACTAACGTCTGAATGAAACGAGGATAAAATCTAACTGTGCTTTAGACCACAGTGAACAAGGATGACCTTAGTGGCTGTGAAATTTTGATGTTCATAAAATATAGTGACCTGATTCTTTGTTTGTGAGCATGATAAGGTCTAGTGAAGCAAAACTTGTGTTTAGGAGATTTTTTTTTTTTTTTTTTGAGGAGGAAGAATTGTGTAGCTAAAACCTTTATTTACCTAATTACACACCTCGTGATGTCAATAGATGGTTCAAATATGAATTAAGCTTATATTTCTTGGTACTATTTTGTGTTGTAGCCCTAAACTACAAACAGAGACCTTCTCGGGCCTTTAAGAAAGTTATACTGCCTACGTTTGGACTTTATTTATGTAAGTGGAACCACATGTGCAAAACTCTTGTCTGGTAAAAGAAGTCAGAATAATAGTTATCTTTTTTGGCGGTTAATGATAGGGAAGGGAAGGCCAGAGAGATGCCTTTAGGTATCATAATAGTCTATATTTGATTGCAGTTGTGGTTATAGGAGTAGGCTCATTTTGTAAAACTTTTTGAATTATACACCTGAGACCCATGTCCTTTCAGTATGTGTGTTACCTTCAACAAAACATTCTACAATTTAAAAGAAAAAGAATTAAAAAAAAAATGTTAACACTGGATGCAACAAAGCAATATACAATGCTGGCCTTCTTACATTGTCCAAGAGTTTTTAAATAAATTTATTTTGTAAAGACTAAAAGTCGATTATAGAACATGTATAATAACTATTTACTGATATTATGAGTGATAATAAAATACACAGGGACACAAAATATTTACAATGTACATGTGCTCAGTATTTTGTACATGTGAGCCTGCAATCAGTCTTTAGTAAATGAGCTTTAGTCTATTCCAGGATGGATATGTTTCTACTGTTGAAATACTTACTATCTTCCTCAGGCACCACTGCCTTGGAAAGAGGCTTTATTTGTGACTGTATGGCTCAGCCGTCCTCAAACTATGGTCCGCAGGCTACATGCAGCCTGCCTAGGACATTTATCCGGCCTGCCAGGCGTTTTTGCCGCCACCGCCTGTCCTGCTTAGCAGCTGACTCATCCTGGGGCCTACAGTCTGGCCCTCTAATGGTCTGAGGGACAGTGAACTGGCCCCCTGTTTAAAAAGTTTGAGAACCCCTGGTATGGCTGATGGATCAGAGTGTGAGCCATGGTTGGTATGCTGATATGCTGTAACCACCATTCTTTTAAACATTTCTCTGCCCAACTTTACGTCTATCAGGGCTGGGGAAGGAGGGAGCAGTACCAGAGGTTATGATGAATACAAGAGCGATGTCTGTCTTTCATAGCTGAGTTTGTCAGTTTTGCCTGGGTAGCTGAAGGAAGCTGAGTTTGTCAGTTTTGCCTGGGTAGCTGAAGGAAGCTACCGAACATCTCACACCCTCGCCTACATCCTCATTCCGCTTATGATGATGAGTGTTTGTTTGTTATGAAATATCCTCTAATTGGGAGGCAAGGCTTAAAGACATTCCATGGTTCCTAATTCAGCACTTTCAATGTTGCCCAAGGAGCGATTTTACCATGATGTATAACATTTTTAATTTTAAAAATGTGGATAGTAATGCCAACTTAATAGTAAGTTATTTTAGAAAAAATATGTTGAGAAGACTGGATAAAGGTATTTGCAAAGTATTTTAGATCATCAAAGATTCATAAGTCCACCTCAGGGTTAAGGAATATTAAACAACAAAGTATTATATAATAATATTTATCCCTATCTAGTTAAGAGTAGGAGAAACTGATATTTATTGGGTCCCCTTTGTGAACTAGGCACTTTACAAGATTCTTTATATGTATACACTAGTGTGTTTAAACCTTTGAGGTGGTATTACTACCTCAATTTTAAAGATGAGGTAACCGAGATTTTTAAAGGAATAATTGGAAAGCCAGTCTTATTTGAAAGCCTTTCTCCTTTGACCACACTATGCCCTTAGATCTTTGCTGCTAGTGAAATTTATATTTGCTAAATCTATAGTATTAGATATTTAAGCAAATTTGCTGTCACACTTATAAAAAAGCAGTCTACGTAGCGTAGCTTATTTACATATACAGTGTCCTCTACCAATTAGCTAACCCGGTCTTGGGATCCTTCCCGCATGAGATGTGTTTGATTCATCTTCTTCTGTCTATTGCATTGGCTAAAATGCAATTTAGCCCTTTAAAATTTATCTCTTGAATGATTAGATTAACTGGTCCTGGTTTGCTATGATCCACGTTGAGACACGTGACTAATTACCGTTTTCATTCTCATCCGGTGTCTCTCACCTATAGATTCTTCGTGACTCCTAAGGATGGCATTCAAGGATTTATTCAATCTGTCCCCAGTATACCTTTTTAGAATCATCTACCACTACTTCTGTATCTGGACCTGGGTCCAGTGTTGCCAGACGCTTCCCTACATCTCCCCCTGTGCCTTCCTGTTTCCCCTGCCTGTCTACTACTGCTGAACAAACTTGACTATTATGAGCCCAGTTCAGATCCTAGCTCTTCTCTGAAAGCCACATCTATTTCCTCTGAGACAAAGAGATCTTTCCCCCTGTAGAACCATTTCTTATAGGCTAAACCAAGTGTTTACTATGACCATTTACTGCGAAGAATCATAAAAAGGGAATAAGTTTGACCATTTTACTTACTTCAGGCAGGTTACTTTATACATATGACTCAAGTTTCCTTAAATATAAAATGAATATGGCATATAACTATCCCCATTTGACTTACCGTGGGCAAGCTGTTTTTCTTCTTCATGGCTCAGTTCCTTAAGTTGTAAAATAGAAATTAAAAGAGTAACTAATATGGAATTGGTATGAGAATTAACTGTGTATTAATCAGATTGGGTTGGGTTATGCTTTAGTAAAAATGTTTCTTAAATCTGAGTGCCTCAAAGTCACAAAATTTTGCTTCTTGCTCACATTACATGTCCATCTCAGGCTGTGGGAACTCCGCTCTGCACTGTCCATGTTCGGGGCCTCCACAGTCTGGAATAACACAGGTCATCGTGTCAGGAGAAAGGGGATGTAGTGAAATGTGCATTGATTCCTAAAGCATTTGCTTAAAAGTGACACATATCCCCTCCCCGTCCACTTCATTAGCCAAAGTAAGTCACATGGGCACAGCTAACTGCAAAAGGCCAGGGAAGCCCAATTCTACCCGGTCCTCAGCAGAACGAGAAACATCAGGGAACAGCTCCTCTGATGACCACGGCACACTGTCCATCATTTGGTGGTTCTCTTATGGTACCATTTGAGTTTCTGCTGCCCATCAACAGCATAGCCTCCTCGGAGCCAGAGTGAGGGTTGTGGTCCTATCCTGCCTGCCCCATAGTGATCAGTGCAGGTCCTCAGTGAATGCTTTACTGAAGACGTGATTAGAATGCTGCCCTACCAGGCTTGTCTCCTAAAGCTAGGGAGAAATTTAGGCATCTAGTCCCAGGATTTGTTTTGTATTCAGGAATGTGTAAGTAGAGTGTACATAACAGAACTTAAATCAAGGTGAAGTCCTTACCACCTTTTGTTTGTTCTCTTTTTAGTTGGGTTCTGTGGGGATTGTAAACTGTGAACTTGGAGGCTTTCAGAGAGCCCACTCTTTACAGGCCTGGCTCCTTCTCTAAGGGACCAGAGTTGAAGGCCAGGCTTAATTTCTGATTAATCTTATATAACCATATGGCTCAGGAAGAAGTGAGCCATATTGGAACTTGGGCTTGATCAGCCCAAGGAACATGTTTGAAATTAACTTGTCTAGATCTGCAGGAAGGGCTGGGAAAAAAAGGGAAAGTTTTTGGTGTGAAGTAATTTTTAGTTGAAAACCACCTACTAGACCGAAGTCATATTATCAACCTCATATTTGCTTGTTCTTTTCTAATTATGTAAGACATTTATATTGTTTTTTATAGAAAAGTCAGTGAGTTTAGGTGGACAAAAGAAAAAAAAACACACTATAAAAGGAAAACTTCCCCCAAAGAAACACATCTTATTTCCCATTCTGGGATAATGTCTTTTAAACAAAATAGCATTTCCTCTTTCATGCTGCAGTGAGTGTTTCTTAGGGTGCTGATCAATTAACATCCTGTGTTAGAGTTTCTGTCACTACATTGTAAATTTACAGACAGTAAATTTACATCATAAGCTTGGCCTGAGGTTTTCAAAGAAATTCCTTTTTATTAAACAAATTTTAAACAATACATAACAACTGTCTTTCCCTGACTTAGAATTACATATCCCAGATGCAAGCGTGGCTTTTTAAAAGTCACAAAAACAATCTTTGAAGTAAACAAAATGAAGTGGGCCACGAGGAAGCAGTTCCATGAGTCTACAGCGTGACGTGCGGCAGTGGTGAGAGAGATATTGCTAAAAATCAAGATGCTCGTGAACAAAGAGGGAAAGGGGAGTTTTTTGCCTGTTATTTGGGAGCTTGACAGAATACCAAATTTGGAAAATGAGTAACTTTTGTTTGCTGTCAGACCCATTCTGGGAACCTCAGAAGCTGGTATCCTGGCATTCTTTGCCTTTCACACAGATCAGACACCTAAAACGCTAAGATGGAGAGCTGGTTGGCCACGGGGAGAAGGTGACGGTGGGTATTTCTTCTGATATGACTGCACCGGCCTTTCCTCCTCTTGACCGCCTTCAGATGAGAATGGCAAGGGGTAAAATGTTGGGTCCCTTTTGGGGACTGACTGAATCTGGAGATAATCCTGCTCACGACCCAGGGCATCTCCCCTTCAGTTGGGTAGTGGTGGAGAGTTGACTGACTTTACCTCTTCTCTTAATCTTTCAAAAATGACATGGATGTGGCTGGATTGGGAGGTATCTCGCCAAATATATCAACACAGAAATAGTATATAAGATGAAATTGAAGTGTAGGCCTGGTATGGTGGCTAATGCTTATAATCCCAATACATTGCAAGGCCAAGGCAGGAGGATCACTTGAGACAAAGAATTTGAGACCAGCCTGGGCAACATAGTGAGATCCCAGCTCTACAAAAAATAAAAGAACTAGCCAGGTGCAGTGGCTCATGCCCGCAGTCCTAGCTACTCAGGAGGCTGAGGTGGGAGGATCCCATTAACCCACTATAGTTTGAGGCTGTAGTGAGCTATGATCACACCAGTGCACTCTAGCCTAGGCAACAAAGTAAGGCCCTATCTAAAAAAAAAAAAAAAGGAAAGAAAGAAGAAAAGAATTAAAATGTAAAGAGCGAGAGCTGAGCAAGATGTAAGATGATAGCTAATACTTGTTGCAAACATCATAAATGAGTTTGTGTCACTATTGCCATTATTATCTCCATTTACACAAGGAAATTGAGGCAAGGAGAAGTTATGTCTTGGCCCAAATCACATGAAAATAATATGTTTCCTTGTGACTCAATATTACATGTTGAATGATCTATAGTTTCTTTCCCATAAATCCAATTAATGATATTTCTTACCTTACCTTCCACCATTTCTCTTGTCTCAATCCTGTTTTCACGTCTAGTTCTCTGAACCCTGTTTGCACCCATGATCCTCTGAACATGCGGGTGAGGTTACTACCTGGGCGCCTTCGGTTATACTCTTTACCTTTATGGTCTCCCTCCTTACTAAGTGCTCAAATCCTGTTTTCTCAGGAAGATCTCAGTTCTTACTCCTCTGTGAAGTCTTCTCTGGGTAGTTCAGCCCACAGAGACTTCTGTCACCTTAGAAGCTCCTCTAGCACTTGTTAATTGTGGTGCTTACCAAAAGCCTAGAAGTGGTAGTTATTTTTGTATACATTTATGTGTTAACATATAATCTGGATGTACATTTCTACCAGGCAGAACACATTTGCATATAGCAGGGTTTGATGAACACTGGCACTTACACTTGATTCTGTGTTATTCCTCACAAATGTATAAATACATGAAGAATTTATACATGGATAAATACATGTACGGTATTCTCTGCACTCTCTACAAGTAATGACCCCAGGATTCATATTGACATAGTCCATGCAGGAAGCAATCAAATGAGAACTTTAAGCTTGGGAAATATTTACCCTAGCTTAATTTTATTTAGTATTTCTTCAGTGACTGAAGAGGGTTTATGTATTTAGTGGCATACACCAAGCTGTATAACTCCTGCACACTTTATTTTGTGCCATGTACTTAAGGATTATTAAACTGAAATCGCAGATCAGAAGGATACACGGCCAGCCCAGTGAGGTACACTCTGCTGTTTCCTCGAAGTCAGGCTTCTCTCCTGGAGTTAGGCTGCTGTTTAATGCTAACTCTGGCGTGTTTTTATCAAAGACTTCTTCAGTCCTTCTTGAGGGTCAAAATAAAGATCTGAATAAAACTCATCTGAAAGTTAATCCCGTTGCTTTCAAAACCTTCAGCACAGAAGGAAAATATGGCCCAGTAACTCTGAAGTATGTGTACTCTGCACCCATTCTTTCTAAAGACACAGGGTCCAAGCCTGTGTTTGCTGCTTAAATAATATAGGGTGTTTTGTGTTTCACACAGTGCCTGATGTTTAAAAATTAATCTATCTCAAAGAGAACCCGGTTATAACAAATAGAGATGATTAGGCCAACTTTAGGAGGAAGGACTAGAATTTTGCCTGAAATGGTACCTTTCAGAGACCAGAATCTCCAGTTTGTCAACATACGTTGATAAACATAAATGGATAATTTCTAAATCTCCATTTCCCTTTGGTCTTTGTCTTAATATTAGTTAATTGTCAGGAAGCCAACGTAAAAGGTGCTGGGAGGGTCTGAATTCACTGCACAGGGCCTGAAGAGACAGGGCAGATAGAGGACCTTTTTCTGAAGAATATGTAATCTGTTCTTATTTTGGCTTTCTTCCTTCCGATAACCCAGTTCACAGGATGATTCTAATCACAGCAGTTTACATTTGCATAGTGCTGTACCACTTGCTGTCCCTGATTTTAGTCCCACTTGATCAGAGGGTGTCTGCTTTGTGCTGAGTACCTAATCCTGAAATAAATCATTTACTATCAGAGGATTTAAAGAGATCTTATAGAGAAGAAAATGCATTATATATTTATGAGTGCTTATTTTAAGAATCATTTTGAAAGAATTGCTGATGTTGCTTTAGATTAGAGATCTGAACTTAATCTCATTTGATTCATCCTTGGTTTTGTTTCCCAGAGGTTCCAAATCGTGTTTGTAAATCCCTGAGAGTCTTATTTCCTCGCTAGGAGAGGAGAAATGTTTAGGCATATGTCAGGAGTTTGTGAACCTTCTGCCACTATTCTCCATATATTGGGAAAACCAATTTTCTGAAATTAAAATGGCAGTCCATTTTGTAAGGCAATAATAATAATGATGATGATGGTGATGTTGTTGATAGTAAAACTTAGAGGTTCTAATTCAGTACAGCAGGAGAAAGGAGGTTATAGTCTTTTAAAGCAAAATTCTCTGATATCTGTTGTGAAGAGGGATCCCAGAAGGGTTATTATTCACTTTTAAAATGCATTCTTGCTCGAGCATCCCCGATTTACTTTAAAAATTTTTGTTGTTTATAAAGGCTACTACTGCCTTCAAACCAGTTGCTTCCTGCATAATCAAATTCCAAACAAACTAGGAGAAAATAAAAGGCAATTGCCAGTAACTGGAATTATTTTTTGAGCTCCTGGGAAGAGAAAGAAAAAAATAGAATAAACATTGTTTCCTGATTGCTACAGTTCACATTCAATCAAAGATTCTGCTTGTTTAAATTAAAAAAATTAAAGTACAAGGGGAAGGCTTTTTTTCACCCTCTTTATAGAAGGGAAAGAAAAAAAAAACACGAAAGAAGAGGGAGCTTTGCAAGGCTACTGGTGCCTGAGTAGAATCGCTAACTGCTTCTCTCGCCTCTGTGCTGGGCTGTCTGTATTCACTGTATCACAAGCTTGAAACCAGACCTCATTTGACTGAGCCAAAAAATGGTCCTTTTGTTGCTGTTTTTTTTCCCTAGTGTCATCTCTCATGGTTGCCTGGGCAACCAGTGTGTATCCTTTCAGCATAGGTTACTGGGCCCCAGGAAGGAAGTGCTCCAGCGCTGGCCTGCTATTTTTATAGAACCGTTACATAATACAATCTATTAAAGCTTCCTCTTGGTGTTTTATTGCACAAAGGGGAAATTAAGTTTGATGACTCCTAAATGTTGGATGGAGGATGTCAGGTGACTCTGGGATTGTTTGGCTCAGGCCACATAGCAACAATATTCCCATATGCAATTCAAGGAGAACCCATATACAATCATGCCCTTGGCAGTGTTCGCCTGCCTGGGATCATTAGAGGAAACGGAGCTCTCAGCTGCTCAAGGGTGTAAGTTTTGTCCAACTACACAATGCTCCCTCTTTGGTAGGACGGCAACGGACAATGAAACACTATTCACAGTTAAAGGCCAAGAGAATTTTAAAGGTGTAGCACATATGCTTTTAATAGACAGGATGATTACCAGGAAAGAGAACTGGACTGAATGACAGAGGACCAGGATCTCTCCCCAAGACCGCCACTGCAGTGTTGCATGAGTGCCGTGGTCAGCTTTGCCTCTGGGTAACGCTGAAGTCATCCTAGGGAAGGAAGCACTGGAGAGAGGGGTGTAACAGGTAAACGACTTTTAAGTAGAGACCCCAGGCCTTTGGAACACAAAACTTCAGGAATTCCCCCACTTGCCACAGGAACCAGTAGGGAATGGAATTCTTCGCCCATTTTAATCCCACTTTACTGGTTGCAGTTTGCTACCAGTCTGAAATAAAGAAGGGGCAAGTGTACAGTTGGATCAGAAGCTCTGTCCTGGACTGGAAATGAACTCCTTTATCCCCAGAGAGACTAAAGGCCATGACTGACCTGAGTGACCTGGGACAGAGGATTTGGGCTGGCCAATCTCTCCTCTGTCTTCACAATCTGTTGCTATCTTATGCATTTCTATCATTTCAACTCAACCCAAGGCCTCTGACTTTCAAATTCTGTCTCTGGCTGGCTCTTCTGGGCTCACCTTGTCCTGTGTTTTTCAACTGCTTGTTGGAGATCTTTTTCCGGATGTCTCACTTTCCCTTAAACTAAACAGATTTAAATGAAAAACTCCTCTTTCTCCTTTTATATTCGTTCAACACTTCTGAGACCAAATGTGTGGCATTTTGCCCCACAGCAACCAGTTGTCTGATTCCTGCTGGACACCACCTAGGTATCCTACCATTTATCTCAATTCTGACACTGACTGCCCTGAGTTAGTGCAAACCCCACAGATTAAGGGCTCAATCCCACACACCTTCAGATAGCAGTCACAGTGGTGGGTCCCCAGGTTACTCATGACTTCTATCTTATTTGGCTACCAATCAGGTTCTCACGATCCTTTTCTTAGGTTTGATAATTTTCTAGAATAGCTCACAGAACCCAAGGACATGTTTCCTTACTATTACAGATTTATCGCCATGGTCAAGGGTACACATGAACATCCAGAGGAAGAGATGGACAGGGTGAGGTCTGTAGGGTCCCAAGCACTGGGGCTTCTGTCTTCATGGCGTGCCACCCTCCCAGTAATTAGCCTTCAATTTTAGTGGCAAGCAGGTGAGTGTTGTTGGTTACTAACCTGGACACCCTGAATCCCTTAGGAGTTTTACAGGGGCTTTATTGCATACACTGCTGATTATATTATTTGCCACTGGTGATCAACTCAACCTTTAGCTCCTCTCCCTTCCCCAGAGGTCAGGAGCAGGGCTGAAAGTTCCAACCTTTTAATCATATGGTTGGCTCCCCTGGCAGCCAACACCTTTCTCCCCCATCCTTAGTCCCAAAAGTCACCCCATTAAAATAGACTCAAGTGTGGTTAAAGGGTTTGTTAGAAATATCGAAAGATGCTCCTTTACTCTAACAAGCTCTGGAGCTGTTGAGGAGCTACAGTGAAAAGTATCTATTTCTTATTATGTCACAGTTGTATGATCTCCCACATGAAACACAATTCTTTTTTTTTTAATGTTGGGGATTCATTGAGGGTACAAGAAACCAGGTTACACTGATTGTATTTGTTAGGTAAAGACCCTCTTACAAAACACAGTTCTTTTGTTTCTCTAAAGCAGTGATTCTCAACCTGTGGGTCAGGACCCCTTTTTAACAATGAAAATAGACTGTGGCATTGGGAAAGGTGAGAACCTTTGCTTTAAAGACTCATGCTGACTCCCTGATGTCCACAAGTAACTGAATTCAGAGAATGCTAAATTTTGGTATTAGTCTGGTTTAGCTTTTTCATTTTTATAGATGAAGAAAATGTGGTTAAAGAGATGAAATGATTTGTTGTTCAAGGTCACCCAGAGAGTTGGGAGCTGAGGGAAGGACCCTCCACTCCATTCTTCTTCATGATGGACCCTCCACTCCATTCATCTCTCCACATCTTACCTAGGCTCTGTGGCTTTAAGAATTTCAACTCTCCTCCCTCACCCAGGCTTACCAGTCCTTCTTTCATACCTCATATAATCCAATCTTTCTCATTTCTACTCCTATCACAATAATTGAGCCTTTTTTCCCCCCTAGTAATAGATGAAACCTAGACTGTTCATTTTCTTAATTGGCTGCTGCCTTCAGCCTCTACCCCTTGAATCAATATTGTATCTTACCTCTGGAATAATCTTACAACTTCATCACATCACTTCATTATGCAAACACTTTTGATTCTTTATCATGCAGTATATTAAAGTCCAGAGTTAACTCTCCATAACCTGACCCCCTCACCCTTCCAAATGGCTTTTCTACATTCATCATCCATCCCAACCAATGCCCCTTTGTTTAGCAAGACTTGTTTTATTCACCATTCTCTCTTCACAGGTCAGAAATTCCTTGACTACTAGAATTTCTTATTGTAATTATTATTACTATTTTTTGAGACAGAATCTCACTCTGTTGCCCTGGGGTTAAGTGCTCTGGCATCATAGCTCACACCAACCTCAAACTCTTGGATTCAAGTGATCCTCTTGCTTCAGTCCCCTAAGTGGCTGGAATTATAGGCACCCTCCACAATGCTGGCTTTTTTTTTCAGAGATGGAGGTCTCGTTCTTGCTCAGGCTGGTCTCAAACTCATGAGCTCAGGCAATCCACCCACCTCGGCTCCCATGTGCTGGGATTACAGGCATGAGCCACTGAGCCAAGCTACTCTTGTAACTCTATTGCTTCGGACAGGATGATTTCTGGTGAAATATTCCCAACCTTTATTCTGTAGGGTTTCCAGAAAATCAAAAATGATATGGAGCTGATAGTAGTGAAGAGTTGGTGAAAATCTTTAGTCACTCATTCAAAACATTTCACTGAGTGTTAACATCATGCTCAAGTGGTGACCAAGGAGGACATGGCCCCTGCTGTCTTGAAGCTTATTAAGTACAGGAGGGAGGCATTACATAAAAATTACACAGCCATTAAATATTTGCGTATATGATCACATGAAGAACTAATTTACTACAAATGTTTTAAGGGCTGGGAGACAAATTAGACCGCATGAGTGGGGCAAGTAATGGCAGGGAGTGGAGTATGGGTGGGATTTATACAGACAGAGAATCCAGGTGATACTTACACCAAAACATGAAAAATAAGATCTAGGCAGAAAAGCAAAGGGGTGGGAGAGGGAAGAGGAGGGGTTGATCTAGCAGAGGGGATCAGCATGTTGAAAGGATGAAGGGATCTAGAAGTTTTGCAGCAACTGAGAAAAAGGCTGGAATGCTGAATCTTGAGCCCTCAGCTGAAATTACAGTGTGTACACAAAAAGAGTTTAAAGAAAGTCCACACGAAAGCACTCCATCCATTGTAGGCTTTATAGCCTGTAATGAGTCAAATTCTTTTGTTTTTAAAGGAACACTTACATTTTGTAAAATTCCTACTCAGAGAAGCACACAAATAATTGTGGATAAGTAACAGTATTTACTATCTTTGTTTTAAAGATGCAATGATTTAGGAGATTGGGGATTGAGTTTGAGCATTCCTTAAATCGCTGGCTTCTATAGTAAAGTTAAATTTATTATGGTTTCTTATTCTAGGAATTTGACCTCGTTTTCCCTGTGGGAAGCGATGGGGTTTTTTTGTTTTTGTTTTGTTTTGTTTTTAATGTAAGCTCCATTTCAATAAATAGCCAGTTCACTCTGATGAAGAGAACAGACCTCTACCTTTTATTCATGGAAAGATGCAAACATCCCCCCTTTAGATTAGGTCTTTTATTAGTCTTTTATTTTCGTAAATTCAATGGAGGTAACAGAAAATAGCATAAGATATTGTGAGAGGTGGAGGGGTTAAAACTTGAAGATGAAATTAAACATTCTTTTTCTTAAAAGTCTTGACCTAAAAAAGCCACTCTCTGTAGCAGGGGAAAGCTAATGCGTCTGGAATGATGTACGTGACTGTATTCTATTTCTGTAAACAGGAAGGATGCAGAACATTTTTTCCTTTTTCTTTCCCTTTGGCACATTCTTCCCGCAGCTTCCTATGGGTAGAGGCGGGCGATAAATAGCAGGGTGTGCCGTGGCCGCTTTCTAGGCCCCTTGGTTACTAGTGTTGGCAAGGACACCACTCCACTTTTCTTTCTTCTTATTTTTAGAGTGTTTATTTTTTTCCTTTTATTTCTTTTTTAGGGTTGAGGGTAAGGCGAGGGCCTGTCATTATCTGGGAGTGAGGTGAACCGCAGGGACTGGTGTCCCGGGAATCTGCACCCCGCTGCCAACCTGGTGGGTCAGAGTCATCGTCTTTATTACTGAGGGTGGTTTTCCTGTGAAAGTGAGACTTCCTCTCAATTAACATTCACACAGTCACAGGAACCCAGTGCGTTTCCCTCTCTATCAGTTAACTTGAGAAAATACACCTTTTGTCCTTATTTCCTTTAGCAAACAGCTCCTTAGAAGTTGGAACTGCAAAGCAAAGCGTGGGTCCTTTCTGAGGCTGAGAACTCATCACATTTTCTCTGCTGTTTTATGGTGACCCACTACATACTTTTCTGCGGCTTTGGTGAAGAACAGGATTTTCCCCTTCTATTAACCAACCGAAAAAAGTAATCTGTTGTTTAAAAAGGCTTTGGAATTCCTGAAAGAGAAATTGGTCCCAACTTAGAGGCTGGAGTGAGGCTAAGTTATTTAGAGGGAGACAGCTAGGATAATAATAGTTTCCTAATGGAGGGCAATTGACCTCAAGGCCCAGTGAGGTGCAACTCACATATAGTGAGGTGCTATGAAAAAGCCCTGAGAATGTGGTAGAGTTAAAGCCCTTGGTTTCCACTGGGAGAAAAGATAACTTTATGTTTGGAAGACACTTCTTATTGAGGGGAATACTTTTTCCTCAGGGCAGACTAGCTGCTCCTAGCTGCTGTTTTCATTTTATGAGGTATTTGAACATTTTGAGCAGCTGTAGTGGAGAGTTATGAAAGATTAAATATTTGATGTTCTGACTAGCCCAGGGGTGAAGAAGGTGTTTTTTTTTTTTGGTCCAGGTATAAATATGATAGTTTTACATTTAGGTGACAGGATATTGTGCCTCTACCTTCTGGTGGCTGGAGGATATGTTTTATTGGGTATCTGGTATTTTGTTTTAAAATCCCATTGTCATCTCCGTGTCTCATGTTTTAAACATGGATGCTGTCCCGTAAGGGAAATTGTGTAAGTCGCGTCACTGAATTCATGGGCTGTCTGGGGACAGGGTGCTCACACCTCACACACACTACCAGACTCCCTCGTTTCACTTCATTTGTGATTATCTCACCCCTGCGGGCATGGTTGGGGTGACATTATATACTTTCTACTTGGCTCCTTTGAAGGCTGTTTGTTTAGACAAATGAAAAAAAATGAGATTTTATGCTATTTTTACTTTCTTGACCTTCGGCGACATTAGTAGTTGTCTGAGACCACCAGACATTTCTAAGACTAGCAGCTGACTTTCCGAAGCCTCACCCTTTTACAAACCGCTTTCAGTTTTATAGAGTATGGTTATCAGTTCTTTTGAGCGTCAGCCAACCCAAAGGAGGCAAGAACTCCAGCCATCTTTAATTCCGTGACTGGGAATAGATGTAAAGTTGCAAAGGTTCAAACCTGCAAGGTGCTTTAAAAATCGTGTCCAACTTCTTATTATGCAGATAAGGAAGCAGAAAGGTGAGGTGTCTCAGATAAGGCTGTGTAATTGTCGTGCATGCCCGGTGGCAGGCTGGCTGTCACACTGGAAACCCTGTTGTACCATACCGACAGCTTCCATGTTTAATAAGCTTCCGCCTCACAGGGGCCTGGCCCACGGCCAGATGTTTTCCATGTTTTATATACATTGCGACTCTGAGAGAACACCAGTTTGAATCAATCCGTGTGCTACCACTTAATAGCAGTGTGACCTTGCGTGTGTATTAAACCTCCTGAAGCCTCATTTTTTCTCAGTTGTAAAATGGTGATAATAACAGTCTCTGCTTCTTAGGATGATTATGGAGATTAAATCAGGCGACCCATGTAAAAAAGTTATCTCATAGTAAGTACTCCTTTTATAATGTTAGTTATTTTTATTAGGCTGAATTTCATTAAACATTTAAAATATGGTAAGTCCATTATGTTATAAATTCTAACTATCAAAACTGGTAGCCTGTTACAAGGTCACCTCATTCATCCAACATGTTTATTAAATGTCTAAGATACTGCACTGGCTCCTTTGAGAAATAGAAATATGAAGAAGTCATTCTTGTCCTCAGATGGTCTGTGTGTGTGTGTGTGTGTGAGAATGAGTAATGGGAGACGGGGTAAAGGAAACGGGGAAGGAAAGTTTGATGATACATTCTCTTGCACTTATCTGTTTTCCTTGCTAGTTGGCATATCATATACTATTTATCTTTTAAGAGTTTTTGTTCTAGCACTTCACTGAATTTTAACAACTTCCCTTGACCTCTTATAACTCCTGGTAGGCGGTAATCCCACACAGGCCTTCGGGAAACCTGTCTCATCAGCATGACTCCCCCCACCCCATGGAAGAGCAGGACACTGAGCAGGCGTTATCACTGAGGATCCTTTCTGAGACTGTAAGTGCCTGAGGATAAGGGTAGATTTTCTTATTGAAAGCTTCTATCAATTTTTTTTTTTTTCTTGAAGGTCCTGTACCTTTAGATATTACACAGTTGCACAGCAGAAATACCCCTCCTTCAGCCCTCCACTAGTTGGCTGGGATTTCTCATGACGTGGGGGTTATCCTGTCTCCTGTAAATAGATCCCGGGTTCTTACCCTTTTCTCTTTGGTACTATCTGCTGGTCTAGTATCAGTATTTTCTTGTTCTTGCTGTTAAAAATACCTGGGTCTCATTCTTTTCAAGAACGTACCAAATGGTCTCCACTCCCTTTTATTTTTAATGTCACCTCAATAAGAAAGAAAAAAGCATGTTCCTCTCTCTTTTAAAACAGAACTCATGGCCTGTGAATATACATTTTATATGCCTATTTCCTTATCTTCCAGCCCCACCAGACTCAGCTCCTGCAACTGCCTTTTGACAGAAATCTCTTACAGTTGGATAATCGTTTGTTTGTACCCTTTGTTTTTGCTCCTGATTTTGTTCTTGCAAACGTTAATCTTTCTGGCCTCAGCGACAGTGGTGATGGAGTTTCTCGTTTATCCTCACGTCATTGGCTGCTTTCTCTTTTCTAGCTATGAGTATATGACAGTCCTCTTTGTCCCTTTAAATATGTAACCTCTGACTTGGTTCCACATTATCAGCCAAGTTTTAATGACTCTTAAATCCACAATGTGACTCTTCGTGCAGCAGACCTATGTCCAAAGTACCACTGTCATCAGAAGCCTCTCTGCTTGCATATATAACTCTAAACCTTAGGTTGCACTAAATGAAATTACTAATTTAATAGGTTAAAAAAGTGGGCAAATAGCAATTTTATATGACTCAGTCTGTTAAGTCCCCAAACTAAAGTCAATTGTTTTCTCTAGACCTTTGTTGTCTCCAGCTAGCATATGACTGTACTAGCATTGACAACTCGGGACACTTGGTGACAAGCCTTGTCATATTGGAGTCCTCTCCTCTATACTATGTCCTCCCTTCTTTTTTTTTTTTAATTTTTTTTATTGAATGGTAACTATGTACATTAATGCACTTCTGGGGTACAGTTGTGGGGTTTTCACATGCAATCCGAAATACTTTCATCAAACTCGTCAATACAGCCTTCATGTCATTTTCTCAGTTATTGTTTTAAAACGTTCACATTCTACTCTTAGAAAGATTCACTTGTACCCCTGTAAGAAAAACCTCAGAAGTGATGCCTCCAATCACCCTCCCTCCACCCATTCCCCCCTCCCCA
>CAUYQV010194909.1:0-12666 GCA_963574575.1 Galagoides demidoff
ATATTAACAGCACCCTCTCACTGTGTCTTTGCCTATGTTATAAAAAGGCAAACAAAAAGAAGGACGAGGAGGAAACGTTAAATTCTTTGTTGTCTAGAGAAAAACTAAGTGAAGTGGTGTTTGAAATACAGAACAAGGTAGAACTAGAGAAGGATCATTTAATTACTCACTCTCAGGCATGGTACCCCACCTCACGCATACACTGCTTTCAAGAAGTGGAAAAATTAGAAGAGATAAAATATTAACTTTAATAACTAAGTGATTTATTATATTGGTGACTGCCTATGCAAAACAATGGCAAAAATGTTTTGTTGTCTTAATAATGGTTATTTCTTGATCCGTTGTATCCTGTCTGCCTTTTCAATGATAATTCTTCTTTTTTTCCATCTTAAAACTTGTGTGTCAAAAAAAAAAATCTTGTGTGTCAAAGATACATCAAAGTGAATGCTGCCCTATTCACTGAGGGAAGGACGTTTTGAAATAGCCACCCTTCTTCTCAATCCTAAACACTTACACAGACTGAAATTGCTTTAGTAAATGGAAAGAAACAAAAGGAAGAAATGTAAAAAGTGATTCACACCTTCCCCATGCTAAAATTTGGTCAGTCGTGGACTGAACATCTGTGTTTCTCAAGGGAATCAGTCCTATGGTTTCAGGCAGTGAAAGACATATTTGAATCCTTTCCAATGGCTGCCCACCTTTCTTGGCCACATAGAACTGGGCTAGGCAAATAATCAACAGCATTTTTTATCTCTCTCCGTGCTGAGTGTTACACTAGGTGCCTTATGGAAGGGTGCCAGAAGGTGTATATATGGTGCATTGATAGGGCTGCGCACTCTATTCTTGCTCTCCACTTATTCTCAAAGGTCTTATTTCTCAGGAGAACAGCTGCATGAGCTGCTGCTTCCTTCAGGAAAGTGATGCCAAGCATTGGTTTCTGAAACTGGCCCCCTAGATACATGCCTTTGTTTCCTGAGAGACCACCTAGGAAGGACCACAATACACCTGCTTCCTTCATTTGTTATGTTGCCAATAGATGCTCAGGATTTTTCAGTGAAATTACCAGTGAATAAAGTTTTAAAAACAACCATCCTGAATACTCCTTTCCACAGCATTTTCTTAATTAGAATTTTTGGGAAAATTATTGAATCCTGATTTAGGGAAAATAATCTGAACATGAATTATGTAAATCCCAATTTAATATATAGTTTACATTAAACTATAAAATTGAGGCAATTTATACTTATTTTAAATGATTTTACAATTAATGTTAGTCTCATTTTACTTAGTTATTCATTTAATCACTCAGTCATTTATTTTAAAAATATCTGAATGTCTATTATTTGGCAAGTTTTGGGCTAATTTCTAAGGATACAAATATAGGCAATCCCCAGGTTATGGACAAGATAGGTTCTATAGGTTTGTTCTTAAGTTGAATTTGTATGTAAGTTGGGACAGGGTACATTTACCTATTACCTATAATTGCCTCTATTCATAAGCATGAGTAATAAGTTCTTGAGATGTTTGTAACTTGGGGACTTATTTTAATAGCCTCTATTCATAAGTGCAAGTTATATATAAGTCAAATGTTTGTAACTCAGGGACTCCTCTAATAGAGATGAAAGATTACACAATACAATGGAACTTAACAATGCTATGGGACATCTACACTGCATAATAATTTTTTACTTTTAAAACAGTGTAAAGTTATTTCAATATGTTAACCATTTATGAGGTATTTACTCTCTGAGAACACATCCAGTGCCATTTACAGCATTGGGTGCTGTGGGAAGAGTATATCATGGTTCTTGCCTTCTAGGCAATCTCAGTGTAGTCTTTGTTTCAAATGTATTTAAAAGAATTCCTAGCATGCAGTAGACATTGTAATAATAAGTGAGTGTTATGGGAATTAAGAAAGAGAGAATAATCGTGAGAGAGTGAAAGAGAATGAGAGAAACAGAAAGAGAAATTCAATACAAAGGATTTGGGAAAGCTTCTTGAAAGACAATAAGTTGGAATTGAAGCTAAAATAACATATATTGAGAAAAAGGGTGGAAAAGAAGAAAGAAGGGAGAGATGGCAAAACCTTCCTGAACATTGAAACAAACAAGCAAACTACCTAGATGTTACAGTAATCAAGTAAGCTCATTTTCTCAGAACATCAGAAAAATTGCTATAGATGGAGTGTTATGCAAGTAAAGCCTACATTTCTTAAGAAACTTCAATGACAGGTTGAGATGGTAGGACATTATGGAACATGTGAAGGAGACCAATGGAAAGCTTTCCAGCAGGGAATGACACTGGTTTGATGTTCTAGAAAATAATGTTGGTGGCCATGCTTGCATGTCTCGGAAGGAAAAGAGCCTGGAAATCAGTTAGGCAACAACTGTAATTATTTAGGTGAGAAGTAATGAGTGTTCCAACTAGGGCACTGAAAGAAAGAGATAGATTGGAGATAGGAAATTGAGGCAAAAGCAACAGAAATTCTGACCACTTAGACAGTGATGGTAGTCGTGGGGGTCATTATTTGTGAATGAATTGAGAGGGATGCTTGAAGGGGCATTTTCTAATACCTACTTTCTATGAGTGAGTCACAGGTTGGATTCTGTAAGTAGTTAAGTTTTTGGTGCCTTTTAAGAGGTTTATTTTAGTAAAGTGGTAGAGACAACATCATAATGGTAAGGAATTAATGACAGTGGAAAAGAGGGAGTTGAATCAGTGAGTAGAGTCCACTCAATTGATCAATTATAAAGCTAAAATTCAGCCCCCAAAATTAGAAGAAACAGATTTCTTCTTTATTTCTTAGTTAGAACCAAATGGAGGTTTTCTTTGCTACCCAGAAATATTATAAAATTATTTTCTCCTTTTACTACTAATAATAGAAACTGATATTTGTTGAGCACTTCCTATGTGCCAGAGACTGCTCTAAGTGAGCTTATATGCACAATGGGAGCGCAGATCATATAAATCATACTGAAATTGGTCATTATCAACTGTCATCAGCTGAATCGTTATCTGTTAAAAATTATAATACAAAAAAAGATTTTAACTTGATGTCCAATTTGTATGATTTTTGTTTATCCTCTATTTGTTTGGATGCCTATCATGCAGAAATCCTGATGTGGAAACAGAAAATGAAATGAAATCTTCTGCAGTTTCTAGCTGGCTACTTGGCTCTTCTGAGCCCTTAGCTTCAAGGATTTTTCAAAATATGTATTTTTTCTGCACCACAGCTCAGAGTTGCTAAATCCAGAAATTGAAACATTCTGAGAACCAAATCATTTTAGGGTGAATCAAAGCTCTTGGAACATTGCCCTAGGATTTGGAAGATAGTGTTTAATAGTGAAAAATGTTCCATATTTTTAAGGAAATCCCAATTACGGAAGGCTGCTCCACTAACGTTCCTGATGGTGCGGGCTGTCTGACACAGTGTCTCGCCCCAACTTTCATTCCTGTGATGAGCCAGGAGCCTGTGGGTGAAGAAGGTGAAGGTCTTAGACCCCCGGCAGCTCTGCCTGTATTTCCATTCTTATTGTCTCTTGTGAAGAAGTCTGAGGCTGGTAACTGTTTCTAGCTCCACCTTAAAACCAGGAAATAGGTACCCTCTGGATTCCACTTTAACAAGCTTCCTTTCTGGCTGACGTTTTTTAATGCCAGTTACTGTAGGACAGTTTCAAGCAGGAGTTTCTTTTCCTGATCAAATACTCTCCACTACCTGTGTATATTTCTGCTTGTTTGTGGTCTGCTAAATTAGCAATGGAGCCAGAAAACAGGAAGAGAGAGAGAACATGGACAGAGCTTGAGACTGGGAGGGAGGCACGAGTTATGGAGTCAGACAGAAACGTGCAGTTACTAATTGTGTAACTTGAGAGCAAGTCATTTACATTGCTGTGCCTCAATGTTCTTGTCTGTAAAGTGAATGTAATAAAATCTATATCTCAGGGTAATTTTGTATTTTGGGTTATAAATAAATGGGAATGGATGATACTACTAGTAGTAACAATGGCAACAAAAGAGTGCAATAGAAACAAAATGAAGCAGGAATGATGGGAGACATCGGCTGGAATGTTTGACAGTTCAGAGGATGACTTACCACCTCTGTCACATGATGGAGGAAATTGACCATCATTCCACAGGGACTTAGCCTCTCATAAGCAGATATGCAAAGTAGAGTGAAGCCATGTTAATCTGAAATACCCTCTCTTTCATCCTCCCTTTTATTTTATTTATTTCATGAGATAGTCTCACTCTGATTCCTTGGGTAGAGTGCCATGGCATCATAGCAACCTCAGACTCTTGGGCTCAAGTGATCCTCTTGCCTCAGCCTCCCAAGTAACTGGGACTGCAGATGCCTGCTACAAAACCTGGCTAATTTTTCTATTTTTAGGAGAGAAGAGGTCTCCCTCTTGCTCAGGCTGGTCTCAGAACTCCTGATCTCAGGCAATTCACCTGACTCGGCCTCCCAGAATGTGAGGATTATGGGTGTGAGCCACTGCAACTCATTTTTCAGAGGCTACTTGAGTTATCTTTTTTTTTTTTTTATGATGGAATCACCACTGATCTCTTATAATCACAGCCTCCTTTTGTATTGCTTTAAGACAATATATTGCAGAATGTTGGGTAATGTTCTCTGGTTGCTTCTTGGAGGTATGGCTTAAAGATGAGACTGAGATTTCCTTGAGAAGAGAAAACTTGCCTTACATTTCTTACATATTCAGAATAGGACTTTGTATGGCTAAACACACAGAAAAGAGCTAAACTAAATGCCGCAATGAGATTAAAAAGATTAATAGCCTCATATTTCTTTCAAAAACTTTTTTTCAAAGTATTTACTTTTAAGCTTTGTTTTCATTACAAAACTAGTATATATTTGCTCAAGAAAGTTAGAAACTTGCAAAAGACCACAAATAACATTTAAATAATTTATGATCACATGAACCAGAGCTATATACTATTAGTAATACCATTTTAATAACTCTGAATACGTGGTACATCTTGAGTTCTTATAAAGTAAGAACTACTCCTCCCATACTTTATTCTTTATTTCCACAATTTTCCTAGCTATTGTTGGCCTTGAGTTACTTACATCATATAAAACCCATTGTCAGGGGTTGGGGGAAGGGGCTTCTTTCCTCAATAGATAATGAGTTTTCTCCTAGAGATAGAAGGAATGTATACTTTTTTCTTATTAATTTTCTAGATTATAACCTCACATTCCTCTCCATTCACACAAATTCATAGATCTTTGACTTAGATGAACTCTTTAAGATCATTTTGTTTAATTTTCACATTTGAACCATGAAGACATTGCTAGCCCAGAGACTGTTGTGATTATAATCAAATGAGGTTTGGTGCCCAAGACTCAGGACTTCTGGGCCAGGGTTCCCATGGCTCTTCATTCTCCTTAAAGAAGTAGGATGATGCTATCTGCTTGAGCATCTACATTTACCATGCCTTCTTACCTTCTCTTATCTTCTCACCACTAAAATCATTCAAGAAATTCATATTTTACACAGATGAAATGTAAGTCTAAAAAGAGGTTTCTAACTGGGCTCAGTTAACATTTGCTGGAGTTCTATGTAAGCATTTCCAGTAAAGCTTTGTGTTTCTTTGTGAAATAAATTTTATTTTACATGTCTTGAGAAGGATACACATACACGTGTGCATATATGTATATGTGTGTGTATATGAGTATGTACATATGGCAAACATTAAATCTTGTTTAATCTCTTCTTCTCTGTGATCAATAACACTTCATCATTATTATTCATGTCTCTTTGTACCAAAGATTGTATAATCACAACCCAAGATTGTGTCAGAAGGTAATTGGTACACATACTGTCATTTAGGTCAGATTATATTGTAAAGCTGAGGGCTGGGATGTGGTTGGTGAAACCCAGTATAAAAATCATAAAAATAAAGAGAGAAACTTTGGCAAATAATTCTTATAATAATGGCTGCTTTTAACTTGAGTATCCCTGAATCATGTTTCCTGTCCTTTTTATCCTCTTCCTCTCCTCTCTTGCATTAGTTATCTGCTATTATGTGACAAACTATTCCAAAACATAATGACTTAAAACAAAAGGCATTTATTATTGCTCACAGTTTCTGAGGGTCAGGAAGCTGAAGGGATTTAGCTAGGTAGCTTTGGCTCACAAGGTTGAATGGAAGCTGGCTGGTGATAGGTATGATCATCTGAAGGCTTGACTGGGGATGGAGGATCTGCTCCCAGGTTCACTCATGTGGCTGTCAGTATGAGACTTTATTACTTTGCCTTTAGGCTTTCCCATAGGACTGATCGCAACATGACTTTCTTCAAATCAAGGTGAGAGAGAGAGATATCACCAAGAAGATAGAAACCACAATGTCTTCTATAACTCACTATTGGAAATGTCTATCTCTTCTGCTATATTCTGTCAGTCACACAAACCCTGGAACAATATGGGAGGAGCATAGATAAGGATGTGAATACCAGGAGGCAGGGATTATTGAGGGCATCTTGGAAGTAGTCTACTACATCTCCCCTCCCCCTTAGCTCTCCTCTTTATTTTGAAATCTCTTCTTTCAGCAAAGATTGTTGATTGCCAACTGGAAGATATTTTGTTTTATTGCTATTTGTCACATATACACACACAAACACACACACATTTACACACATATCATCAAAATTTATAGCTTGATAAGTGTTAGCATTTGAAAAGCACAAATGATTGGTAGCTACAAAATATATATATATTGAGTATGTATACTTGAGTATTTTGAATATATATATATATATAAATAACCAACCTTCCTTTAACTGAGCTGTTGCTAGTCAGTAGAGGGTGCTGTTGGTGTGTGTGGACCTAAGGTGGGCCCTGTGAAGGGAGAGATATGACTGACTTGGTTGAGTTCTTTTTTTTTTTTTTTAATGATTCTTTTCTAAAAATATCATTGGGTTTTAAATGTCTGTATTTAATTTCTAAAAAAAAAAAAAAAGAAAGAAAAGAAAAAAGAAAAATGTCTTTAAACTATACATAAGGCAACATCAGCCTTTCCCACAATGCTACTGCTAATTCTTTTTTTTTTTTTTAAGTCATTTTAAATGGTCTGTTTGTAGCTTATCTCAGTGCATGCTTTTTGGTTGTAATACAGGCCGAAAGAACAGGTGGGGATACTTGAAAGTTACTATGATGTGGATTGAGTGCAGACCATGAGGGAGGATACTGTCCTTTACTAGATTCAGCTTCTTCATCAAGACTGGACATTTTAAGCTCTTTTTTTTTTAACACATTGGCATTGAACATTACCAGCCATTTTCATGACTGAGCCCAGGTTGGTAAAGGATGAGAGACCGTCTCCTCCAGAAGAGTGGGAATGAGTGTTCAGTAGGGGCACCTGAGGGGACTTCTGTCTTCTTGGCTCCTCACTTACTTGTAGAAAGTTTTCTCATCAGTGGTTTAGGTCTTTTTTTGTGTGTACTCAAGTACTTTTGGGAACATGACTATTTGAAAAAATTCCTAATATTTTCAGCAACATCCTTATGAGATTATTTTGCACTTGGCATGCTAGTTTCTAGGGAAAAGACTCAATTTCATTTCTCTAGTCCAATAAACATTGTTCTTCTCTACTATATTTCCCAGCATTCCACTTGGTCACCATTCATCTTGCTTCAGTACAGTGGGAAGAGCAGAGTTCACAGAGTAAAAAAGACCCAGTTTCAAATATCACTGCTACCTACTGACTGGGTGGACTGTTGAGCCTAAGTTATACCTCTGAGAGGTGAAAAGTAATAATAGTATCACACACTGTGCTTAAAGCTCTGTCTACATTCTTTAATTTTTATAGTAAATACCTACCACATATACTAGTACAGATTTTTAAGATAAGGAAATTGAGATATACACAATTTAAGTAAACTATGTATAGTTGTATGGTTTATCAGTGGCAGAGTTCTGATGCCGACCCAAATGTGTATGACATCAAAGTCATTCCTTAGCCACTCTGCTATGAAGCTCCCTGTAAAAGTACTGGCATTACTAGTTTAAAAATTACATATGAACCTGAACTTCTACCAACTAGCAGAGAGTCTTGTACTATTAACACTTTAAATACATGTTAGTACCCTTTACTCCTCTTATTTTGAGCAATTTAGCCAACAGATGAAAGGAAGAACATCTGTTCAGAATGATGACCTCTGCTAAAAGCGTCTTCTGTCTTAATGATACCATGATTGTTTTTCTTGGAAACAAATTATAGATGTTCATAAAATTGACAAAGGAGCAAATTGGGCACTGCTGGATTCTTCCTGAAGCTGAAAAACCTGTATTAAAAAAATGCACATTAAAGGGAGTTTTTCCCCTCTTAAGTAGGGCCTATTTTAATCATAACCTTTGGAAGAAAATTTAAATGTAAAAAGGTGAAAATTAAAAGAACTATAAATAACAACAAATGGTTACCTGGTAAATACAAAGCCACATTCACTTTCAGGGCTGTTATGTCCACAAACTGTTTGAGCATCAGTTAATAAGCACATTCCCAATGAAAGAAAAGCTAACTGATGTTTCATCTGACTGCACCCTTTGTTGAACATGTTCGGAAATGGAGAGCTGGGAGATAGGGATTTCTGTGCTTTTCACATTAAGATGTGTGCATGTGCCCACCAAAGAAATGAAGGGTTTTTCAGGTTCCGCAAATATTCCTTTGCAAATACTCATCTCTGTCCAAAAAAAAGAAAGAAAAGAAAGAAAAGAAAAGAATGTGCTGAGCTTGGATTAGCTGAAAAATTATCTACCTTTCTTGATGGTTTTCCTTATCTCTGTGTTCTCATGCTGAGGTCATCCATGTGTGATTCATAGGCTGGGGTTACCCCACTTTGTGTGGCTCTTATTAGACTTTCTTTGGGGGTTCAGTGGACTAGACCAGAAACAGTAGAATCCAACTTTGGCACTTCCCTTGCAACAAAGGCAGACCAGTGAGTTGTCAGAGTAATTGAATTTCATGTCATCCTCTATCTTCTTAACTACAAACCTGGGGTCACTGCTGGACTAAGAATTTACGATTGTTTTTTTTTGAAATACAACCCCATATTCTTTGGGCCACAGAGAATGAGGGCAATCCTGGGTACTAAACTGTACTATTTTTCATCCTCAAATTGCTATTATTCCCTTGAATTTTTTTCCCTCTTTCTTTTCTTTTCATTATTTTTTAAGGGCATATGTCACTACCTGAGATCATATTATTTTATATACAAATAAACTTATGCTTTTGAATGATCTGGCACACGAACATCCTATTGAAATGAGTCAAGCTAGTGTAAAATTGATAGAATCAATTTTTATAATAGTTGGGTTTTCAGATTATCTGGTTTCAAGTTCGGACTCCATTAGTGACTGTATTTGATTATGGATAAGTCATCTAGTTTTCCTGAGTTTTATTTTCTTCATCTACAAAATCAGGGAAATAATGGCTCTTCGATGGGGTTGTTCTGAAAATTCAATGCAATGGTTTCTAAGATACTTAGCACAGCACCAAGCAGAGTTAAATTTCATGGCATATGCCCAGCGATTACCTGAGATTTCAAGGAAAAAGAAAATCAGCTGGCTTCAATAACAAAATGTTTTACAATTACAAATTAGGTAGCCTACAAATTTAAGTGTCCAGAGGGAATGTCTACATTTGATAATAACTACTATTTATTGAGTACCGAATGTATTTGTAGGATCCAGCATAATAGTTTTTCTCAAGTGTATGCATTATCTAGAAGAATTCTTCTAGTCACCTATTTTTACTTGCAAAATGAGGCTCATTGACAGTAATGACTTTGCCCATGGTCAGAGTTAATGGTAGACCAAGAATTTAAAAGCAGGGCCCACGTTAGCCACCATGTTGTACCACCAACTCCCATCAGAGAAGCTAAAATACAGTCTCGGATTGCACTACGTGACTACTCAAAATACAGAATCATAGCCTTTATTTATAAAGTTAATATGTGAATATTTCAAAGCATACGTACTGTTTTTAAGACACTTCACCAGTTTCATATGTTCCCACCAAAAGCTTTTGAAAACCTTTGGGTCCATGGAGTATTGCATGCCTTCATTTTGACCATCGCTTTAGTAAAACTCTGCCTGATTTTACTCTTTAAGCTTTTCTTATAATTTTATGTTTATGCTAATTACACCATGTACAAAGGAGTTTCACATATGTTTACAAAACAAACCCTTACTATACTTTTGTAATTACAAAGTCTGCCTCTAAATTACTGCTTCATGTGTTTGTGTTTCAATTATTAACTGTGGCGGCATATAACGAAAGCTGGAAACATGTCATTTCTATGATAATAAGTGAACGCAATTAGCAGCATATCTATTCCACGCACAAAATATATTCATTTGCATTCTGTCTCCTTGTGTTATTTAACTGTATTTAGGCCAAGTCATGTCATTTCTCTGTTACCTTTTTTCAATCTAGAAGCTTCCTGTCTTATTTTATAAGTGCTTTGATGATGTCTAAATAAACAGACTCGGATGAGATGCTGATCCACAGAAACATACCTCTGTCACTCAGGTTGGGAACTTTCTGAATCCTCTCCTAAAGCTCCTAATTCTTTAGATTTATGGTTTTTATTTTCAAACTGATGACATATGTATATAATGTTCCTTTGCAAATAAATGATATAGTTTTATCTATCTCTCTTCCTGAGTGGTGAGCCAAGTCTCTTTATTACTCACCAACCATGGCAAGTGGTAGAGTAGCTCTATTTGTTATTGTTTCATTCATATTTTATTAGTCAGAACTTTTTGGCTGATCAGTAACAGAAGCTCAACTTAAAATAGGATAAGCAAAAATATGAATTCTCCAGGAATTTGGGGTCTCCCATGGAACTCAAACATAAGGATACAGCTGAACCTAGGAACCAATTGAGGTCAGGGGCTCAAAACCCACTTAATTGGATTTTTTTCTTCAAGTGTCTACTTCTGTCTTCTCTTCTGTCCACACTCTTCCTTATTTGACCTTGATCCGCCCTCTAGCTATGGCCACAGGTAGAGTCACCTAGTTCCTAGGTAGGAACTACAACTAATACTTCTACAGTCTTGAAAATTGATTGCATATTTGTGCAAATGAGAAATTTCTAGGAATAGGACTTCTGGTTAGGCAATTCCATGCGTAGCCACACACCTGCACAAATGAGCGTACACAAATCAATGGCATACTTAAATGACCAAGGAGTATTTTCAGTAACATTGCCTGCTTAATATTGGTCATGTTATCAGATTACATGAAAATCAAATATGCTATAGTGTAAGAAAGGACAGTAGTTTCACTACTGTCAGTGAAATAATAACAATAGCTGCTATTTTATTGAGCTATCACCTTTGAGTGAGGTACTATGTTAGAAGCTTGAAAGACATAGTCAAATTTAATTTTCACAACAATATTATTAAGTGGAAAATACTATTATCCCCATAGAATAATATTGTTATGATGAGCTCCAATACCAATGTTATTCTTTATATGATGAGATGAAGGCACAGCAGGGGCAAAAGCTATCTCAGAATTGCTCAGCCATGAAGTGGCAGAGCTGGATTTGTCTTGCGGTTCCCGAGGCTGCAAAGCCCACGCTGTTAACCACTAAACAGTTTGTAATTGCACTGAATTTTCTCAGCCGTGCCCTTTGTTCAAGATCTCAAGGTCAAGTCCAAGAAACAGAAAGTCTAGAATATTCCATTATGCCACATTTTGATGGAGTGAGATACATTCGTAGGGGACAAAATTATACTAATTACAAAGGAGTTGTAATTGTAGGAAAAATTGCCTCAATATGGTTCTCAAATATTCGCATCTTAGCCCAGGTCTCCACTGGTTTTATCTGCTAACCAGTTCTCCTATCTAATGTCTATTTCTTTGCCTGGTGTGAATTTTTCTTTTCTACTTTTGTTCCTGAGAATAGGATTCTATTTTTGTTACCCTGGGTTTTCTTTTCCCTTACTTTTTTATTTTTTTTGAGACAGAGTATCATTCTGTTGTCCAGGGTAGAGTGCTTTGGCATCATAACTCACAGCAATCCCAAACTCCTAGGCTTGAGCAATCCTCTTGCCTCAGCCTCTGGGTAGCTGGGACTATAGGTATCTACCACCATAACCAGCTATTTTTAGAGAGAGGATTGCACTCTTGCTCTGGCTGGTCTGGAACTCCTGAGCTCAAGCAATCTACCCACTTTGGCCTCTCAGAGTGCTAGAATTACAGGCATGAACCTCAGTGCCCAGCCTCATTTTCCTTTACTTTAAATTTTGAAGCCCCTTTTTCCCCAAAAGGAAAAGAAAACTTAAGCCAAACTATACCCAAGGAAAACAAACAAGTATAAAGGATACTTTATAACACCTATGTATATGCCATTCCAAATGAATAAATGTTAGCTTTTAGCAATATTTGAATTTTAAAGTTATTTTAAGAATATCTTGGCTCGGCGCCTGTGGCTCAATCGGCTAAGGCGCCAGCCACGTACACCTAAGGTAGCAGGTTCAAATCCCCAGCCTGGGTCCGCCAAACAACAATGATGGCTGCAACCAAAACATGGCCGGGCATTGTGGTGGGCGCCTGTGGTCCCAGCTACTTGGGAGGCAGAGGCAGGAGACTCTCTTGAGCCCAGGAGTTGGAGGTTGCTATGAGCTGTGATGCCATGGC
>CAUYQV010194910.1:0-22619 GCA_963574575.1 Galagoides demidoff
TGGCTATTTTTTGTTTGCAGCCGTCATTGTTGTTTGGCGGGTCCAGGCTGGATTTGAACTTGCCAGCTCAGGTATATGGGGCTGGTGCCTTAGCCATTTGAGCCACAGGTGCCCAGCCTACAAATCAGTTTTTATTTGAAACACAGTAAATTTTAATAGATGAGAACTTTACCTTAGAAATGAAAACAATGTAACCTAAACATTTGCACCCTCATTTTAATCTGAAATAAAAAAGAAAATAAAAAAAGAACAAAAAGCTGTTTAGGGTTCTCAGTGTTTTTTAAGAGAGTAAAGAAATCCTGAGACCAGCATGTGTGAGAACTGCCCAATAAAACGTACTTTCTCATTCATGTTACACGCCTCACATAACCAAGGGGGAGACTATATTCCAGATTGCTGTTCAGGGACCCAGGAAGACAGGCTCTACTGTCTTGTCTTTGTACCATTCGCAGACCTTGTACCCTGTTTACAACGATACAAGGAAGCCGATGCAAAATCTGCACAGCAACATGCTGAATTCTGTACAGTAGTTTAAAAATACCTGGAGATAAGGAAATCCAGAAAGGGAAGACGTTAGTAGGGACTTATAGGCAGGACATGGTACTTGAGTTAGGTTTCTAATGAGTGGTGGCATTGGGACAGATGGATTGATCATAGACAAAGGGTATGCAGGGAGTGACAGGGAGCGGTGAAAAAGGTCCTGCCAGACTTCTCACGGTGACTGTCAACGGTCATGAGGAGCTGAATCTGACCTTAGTGAAAGGTTCACATTGGCAGATAGTGGGAGAAGAGTATTTAGAAAGTAAAATGAGATTATATTCTGATGGGTTTTTTAAACGCTACCAAATAGTTCAGATTTTTTTTTTTTTTGAGACTGAGTTTGACTCTATTATCTGGGCTACAGTGCTATACAATTATCATAGGTCACTGAAACCTCAACCCCCCTGGGGCTAGCAGTCCTCCTGCCCCAGCCTCCAAAATAGCTGGGACTATAGAGATGAGCCACTGTTGTTGGCCTCAGAGAATTCAGATTTTATTTATTACATGCAAAGGTTTTGGTTTGGAGAAGGACAATGATGTGTGAGGCCTTTGAGGGAGTTTATGTTAAGTGTTAATGGTTTGTAAGATGATTAACTCAATGTGACCGAGACTGAAATCGGCAAAGCAAGCTGAGGATGTTTGAATTAATCTTAAGCAGTAGCAACATAAATTTGTTATTGAGAGGTAGGAGGGAGAGGATAAAAAAGGAGGGCAAAGAATGAAATAAGAAACAGTAGAAGAAAAGTAAATTGATTTTGTTGACTAGATATTGGAAAGAAAGTATTTGTGATATTTTGTGCAGTATCAATATCCTTTGGTATATATATTCTTCCATAGAGCCTTTCTCAGCTTGGCAGCTCTTCCTCTACTTAGAAGGCATTCTATCTGGCAGAGTATCACTCCTAACGTGAATCATAACTTTTTTCATTACATGTATATTTAGATGAGTCAATTCAAAAGTCATTATGATGCATTCTGTGTACCCCTGTAGTACAAAACAATACTTGACACATACTCACTGCTTAAAAAGTATTGATAAGTATTGAGGAATACATGATTATATTATACAATTTATGTTTCAATTTAAGAAGAATGATTTATTAATTCATCTAAGGCTTGGAAGCACATAAGTGAGTGTCATTGGATAAAATGCAAAAAAGAATATTACCAAACTTTTCAGTTTTAATTTAAACTTAGTAAATTTATTTTTTGCAGTTTTTGGCCAGGACTAGGTTTGAACCCACCATCTTCGGCATATGGGGCCGGAGCCCTACTCTTTGAGCTATAGATGCTGCCCAATTTAATAAATTTTAAAGGCTGAAAAATTGGAAACAACCTAAATGCCAATCAACCTGGATTAGCAATCTGTGGAATATCTATTAGTGTCTAAATGGAATACTACTTAGCCATTGAAAAAGATGAAGACATTACATCTTTTGTATTCATCTGAGTAGAGTTGGAACACATTCTTTTTAGTAAAGTATCACAAGAATGAAAAAGCAAGAATCCAATGTACTCAATTCTATTATGAAGCCAGTAGATCATCTAATACATGCTCACATAGGACAAAACTCAAATCAATTCAAGGTGGGGGCCCAGGGGGATGAAGGAGCAGGGAGAGGGGAGGAGACTCGGGATGAGGAGCTATGGTGTATGGCAACCTCTGTGTGTGGGGGGGAGACACAATTATAAGAGGGACTTTACCTAACAAATGAAAGCAGTGTAACCTAGTTCTTTGTACCCTCAATAAACCTGAAACAAAAAACATGAAACGTAACAATAAAAAAACCTAAAGGCTGAGTTGGAGACTCTGCTATGTACTATAGACAGGGTACCATTTTTCTATGTTCCATAATTGCATCACATACATTTCTACAAATGTTGTAATATGTGTCAATCTGAGAAACTTTATCTGATAAAGTGACAGTGAAAAGTAATAAAAAATAATATAAAACAGTATGAATTCCTCTGTACAACTATCTTTCCCAATATATTTTTAGTATATTAGGAAATACAGAGGCCTCCCCATGTACCTATGTATAGCATCAGTGATTTGGCAGGTATTTTTAAGTGCTTTCAACATATTAATTAACTTAATCCTCAGAATAACACTATGAGAGGGGTATTGTTATTAACTCGGCTTTATACACAAAGCAACTGAAACACAAAATCATTAAGAATTTGCTCAATGTCGGCTGGGTACCCATCACTGAATGGTTAGCACCAGCCACATGCTCTGTGGTTGGTGGGTTCAAATCTGGCCCTGTCTGCTAAACAAACAAACAAACACAAAAATACACATATAGCAGATCATTGTAGCTGGTACATGTAGTCTCAGCTACTAGGGAGGCTGAGGCAAGAAAATCACTTGAGCCCAAGAGTTTGAGGTTGCTGTGAGCTTGACTACAGCACTCTACTGAGGGTAACAAAGTGACACTCTGTCTCAATTAAAAACAAAAAAGTATTTAATCAATGTCACGTAAGAGTACCACATGTGTATGTGGCAGAGGCAGGATTTGTTTCAGGAAGCCCTTGCTTCTAAGTTTTGTCTTTTTTTTTTTTTCTCTTTGCTTCTTTCTTTCTTTTTTTTTTTTTTCTTTATACCTCAATGAATCCCAAACATTTTTTTTTTTTTTATTGTTTGGGATTCATTGAGGTATAAAGAATTAGGTTACACTGATTGGATTTGTTAGGTAAAGTCCCTCTTATAATTGTGTCCCTCCCCCAAGAGGGATATCATACACCATGGCCCCCAACTCCCTCCTCCTCTCGTCCCCTCCCCCCACCATGTGTTAGGCCATCTATTGGCTTCATATCAGAATAGAGTATATGGGATTCTTGCTTCTCCATTCTTGTGATGCTTGACTAAGAAGAATGCATTCCACCTCCATCCAGGTTACTTTAGAACTGAGCAAAAATATTATGAAAATGCCATTAAATTCTGTATGACAGTATTTTTTTAAATTAAATTATAGCTTTGTACATTAATGCAATCATGGGGTATGATGTGCTGGTTTTACACACAATCTGAAATGCTTTCATCAAACTGGTTAATGTAGCCTTCACAGCATTTCCTTAGTTATTGTGTTAAGACATTTCTATTCTACACCTAGTAAATTTCACATGTACCTTTGTAAGATGCACTGATGGTGTGGTCCCACCAATCACCGTCCCTCCACCCATCCTCCATTGTCTATACATAAAGGGTGATGCTTTCTCTGCCTTAGGAAAAAGTGTGTTGGTTTTTGCCAAACAGAAAATACAGGAAAAATTTACAGTTTCTTAGAAAACCCTTTGTACTCAATAGATCCTAAATAGTCAAATGTTTCTTACCTTACCATGAATTTTTTTTTTTTGAGACAGACTCTCACTATGTCACCCTTGGTAGAGTGCTGTGGTGTCATAGCTCACAGCAATCTCAAACTCTTGAGCTGAAGATATTCTCTTGCCTCAGCCTTCCAAGTAGCTGGGACTACAGGCATCCGCCACAACGCCTGGCTACATTTTTGTTGCAGTTGTTATTGCTGTTTAGCTGGCCCAGGTTGGGTTTGAACCTTCCAGCCTGGGTGTATGTGGCCAGCGCCCTACCCACTGAGCTATGGGCACCGCCATGAAATCTTAGTGATAAGAAATTGAAATCTGGAAAGAAGGATTTGAAGTTCCGCAAAGATTTAGAAACTAAAAGTTTCTAAATACAAGTGCAGAATTTGCCATGTAAATGATTCACAGCCTATGTGAAATCTTGGGAATAGCAAAAGACTCTTATTAAAAGAATAAGCAGCACTTTATATACTAAGAATTTCTCCAAAAATGTTCCCATAAGAGCTACTAAAATCATGAACGCATCATTATTATCATTATCATCATCATTTTCATCAGTTGCTATTTTTTAAATATTCAAGGTTCATGATATGGAATAAAATGCTGCAAATCTACAAAAATATAAAAAAAAATTAAAAGAGCTCAAAAAATAAAAACTACTGTGTGTTACGGAATAAATTAAAATGATGGCTCATCTGTTGATAGAAGCTTAACACTTTCCAGCAACTCTAAGTCTGACATTTAATATTTTGCACGTAGTTTACACAAGAAGGGAAGGATACGTGAAAGAGTTAACACAGAATTAAAACGATCTGTGTTCAGACCCTGCTGAATGTTGGGGAACCTGACTCAATATTTGCAACCAATGAAATTTTCCTATATATAGAATTGACATTCTTCCTTAAAAAAATCAAAGTGACTTTTTTATTTATTATTTTGGCGTGGGTGGATTTATGATTTTTAGAAGGAAACTGTTTTCCTTTCCACAGAAGAACTGAGATTTGAAATAAAGACTTGAAGTAAAATGACAGCCTTTGTGTACATAACATACAATGATGCGGTTGTTTACTTGAAACTAAGATGAAAATGTACTTTTTTAAAAGCAGAAGTATTCGGTTTGCCTTGTACAAATTAAAACTCACAAAAGAAATCAAAACACAGTTGTTCTAATCTTTAGTTGATATATAGAGAAATAGGTTAGAATTAAAATGATCATTCTGAATTCTTTATCTTCAAGACTGGGTAAAAATAATAGGGCAGCTGCCGGAAATCTTTATGAACACATGATGCACGGGTTTGTTTTCTAAAAATACAATGGCAGAAATTTACTTAAATGTTCTTGAAATTGAATTAAGTTTCATTTTCCCAGGGGAGGCTATGATTAAAATGATTTTGGTGTAAAACAATGTGCTTTTTTAATATTGAGAATAATAGTTTCATACACCTGTTGACTGTAGCCCAGTTTTATAGATGTCTTTACGTGTGTGTTGAGTAAATTAGACTTGATTTTCTACCGTCCATTTCATTTAAGCCCTCATTTCATTTCTCCTTTTCTTGGAGAAGCTCAAAAAGTCACACCGATATTTTAAAAAAAGAAAAAGAAGAAAGAAAAAAAGATGCATAATTGTGATGGTGTTCCTTCCTAAGAAATAGAGATAAAAATATATTCTTCTCAAAGAAGTAGATAAATGGATGGCTTATAACTGAAAGCCACCTTGAGGATTCCTTAAAGAACGATTTTCACTCAAGGGTGTCCGAATCACCTGGTTCCGCTATCTGGGCTTTAACCAAGACCCATAGGTGTCACTGGTGCACACAAACATTTCTTGGCTTTATTGCAATGTTTTTCAATTTTTTTTTTTTTTTAAATCTCAAGGCACACTTAAACCAATGGTTAAACTTCCACAGCACACTTAAATTATGTTGACCAAAAAAAAAGTGTAAAATAAAGAATATACCTACTATACTTTGAACTGCTTCCAAAAATAATTTAATGAATGATCTTAAATTTATTTCATGGCTCATGTAAGATCCTTTCAGAGCATACCAGTGTGCTGTGGCACACAGATTGAAAATCACTGCTTTACTGCCTTTAAAATAATCTTGACTTACTAAGACTCTGTGACGTGTTTTATGAGCTTTGTCAAATACCCTGGGCTTTGCCTCAAGAAATTTCAGACATGGCAATGCTAGGCAAGCAAGTCTACCCCAGCTTGAAGGGTTTCACCACCTGTCCCAGCTAGATTCATGCTGGAGCTTTGGTGCTCTCTCCCAAGACTTAACTTGAATGAAATGTCACATGTAGAGATGTGACCATCAGAGGGGCCGCCTACCTTAGCCAGGTGAAGCAACCTGAAATGCAGTGGAATTAACATACTGTCAGGAGAAATTTGACTGGTGCAAATAGGTCACAACAGAGAGTTCTTGTCTGTCCTTCCCATGGACTGATCTGAGGGCATGGTTGCGGTTTCTAGGCAATCTGTAGTCTTTTTATCTGGTTTCTTTCAGTTGAAATAATTATTTGAAAATTCAAATTATTATATATATTAATAGATCATTACCTTATATTGCTGAGTTTTAGCATAACTGGCGAGGTACCACTTGGCTGAAGGGGCGAATGTTCCATTGACTTACGCAGGACTTACGGAGGAGCTAGTATCATTCTTCTCTTTCTTTCCTGTTTTGCTATTTTCACTTATTTTGTACTATGTTCTTTTAGGATATCAGGCAGATGGTCTATGTGTACACATTTTAGAAGAAATATCTATTATATTAAGTCAGATACAATTATATTTGTAAAGTATCTTTAACTCAAGCCTACCACAATGAAACAAATCACAGAAAAAAAACAAATACAGTTTTATTATAAGATCTTGTTACAGCAGAAATAACATACAGAATACATATTAGTTATCTCCTAAGTAGTTTTGATCAGTATTTCCTAAATGTCCCAATTTATAATCTAGTTTATGGGAAAAAAAAGATTCTTCATGTCTTTCTCTAATCCTGTTTGCCCACAAGTCCTCCAAAGAGACCATCAACCAGGAGCAATTAATTTTTCTTTTTGAAGGGGGAAGCTCTCAGAGTTATTTACCTGCTCTTGTGAAATGCAAGAGTCCTTGTTGTATGGGAGAAGCCGAAGGAATGATGCTTTTCTTATCAATATTGACAATATTCTTATTATCTTCTTGATTTCATCAATAGTGGGGGAGATAGAGAACAAAGATTGGCCAATATTGAAAATTTGATTAGTGTTATTTCCAGCTTGAGTCCCCCAAACTATCTATATTTCTTCTCTTGGTTTAATTTTTTTTTTTTTTGGTAAATATTCCACTAAAAATTTTATTCTGTAAAATGTGAACCGTATTTTCCTTATTTTTTTAAATCTATTTATTTACTTATTTATTTTTATTTCAGATTAATGAAAAGGGTACAAATTATTAGGGTACACTGTTTGCATTTCCAAGGTAAAGGTTAAGTTGCAGTTCACCCTTCCCTCAGGGCTCTGTTTTTCCCTTATATTGTGCACATCTGCTGAGAACCATGTTTCCCACGAACTAGAGGGTCTCCATTGTTAGCTGTTCTATCTAGACCAATTTTCTGGAAGAAGTGTAGGTAAATACATCAATTTTTAATTATATTTTTTAAATCTTACACTTAAAGTGTTGCTGAGATTATGGAGCAATGGGAACTTTCTCTTATATTTACTATTTATGCAAAATAGTAAAACCACTCTGGAAATAGTTTGTTAGTGTATCTAAAAAGTTAAACTTATGAGGGCTGTCTGGTAAATTTCCAGCCATGAATGTCTCTGATTTTCATATTATGTAAGTGGGATACTTTCTACACAGCTCCTGTATACCTACCATACGAATCAGCATTTATACACAAAGATTTTAACAATTTATCTGTAGAATATGAACACGGGAAGTGACCCAAGTGTCCATCAATGTTGGGTGGATAATAGATTGTGGTGTATCTGTACAATATAATCCTACTTGGCAAAAAAATAAAAAAACGGATGTATTTATACACACAATAATTGCATTTCCAAATAATTATACTCATGAAAGAAGCTCAATAAAGAAAGTGCATGCTGCTTGATTTCATTTATATAATATTTTGGAAAATGCAAACTGATCTGTAATGACAAAAACGGAACAGTGGTTGCTATGGATAGAGCAGGAAATGACAGGGTAAGAGGGCGGGACTTAAAGGAACCTCTAAAGGTTACTCCTCTGTGTGGACTTGATTTGGTTAAGGGATGTCCCTCCAGGGACCCAGTGAAACATAATTTCTGGGGGTGCCTTTAGGGGTGTTTCTGGAAGAAATTGCCAATGTTATCAATAGACTGTGTAGGGAATACCAGCAGTCACCAACCTGGGCAGACATCATGCCATTCTTTGAAATAGAACAAAAGGCAAAGGAAAGGTGAATTTGCTTTCTTTTTGGCCTGGGACAGTGGAGCTTTTCGCTCATGGGTCTCTGAACTTGGAGCAAGACTTATACTGTTGGGTTCTTAGTTCTCAGCCCTTCAGGTCTGGCCTGGACCTGCACCACCAGGTTCCTGGGCCTCCAGCTTGCAAAAAGAAGTTGGTGGGAATTTTCAGCTTCATGGTCACGTGAGCCACGCCCTCGTAATAATTCCCCTTCTAATATCTGTATATATGTTATTAATTTTGTGTCTCTGGAGAAGCCTGACTAATATAGAGACTGAGGAAATTTTCAGAGGAGCCTGTTATGTTCAATTACTTTGATCGTGGTGCTGACTTTACAGGTAAATACTGACAAATCTGTCAGATTTGTACTTTATATATGCAGCTTAGTATTTCCAATTATATCTCAACAAAGTTATAAAATGTTGTGAAGATATCAATAATTGATATTTCTATTTATGTTCTGTTTTAATTATCTATCGCTGTGCAACAAGTTATCTGAAAGTTAATGGCTTAAAATGACATCTGTTATCTCACTGTTGTTTGGGTTCTCTCTAGCAGTAGCCTGGGCAAGGCTGAGCTGACTTTTGTAACTCCCAATCTCTCCCAAACTAAAGTTAAGGCATTTGTTAGAAACAGCAGTCATCTCAAGGCTCAACCAGGGAAGTGCCCACTTCCAGGCTCATTCACATGGTGGATGCAACACCTTCTGAAGTGGTGGACTGGAGGGTTTGAGTTCCTTGCTGGCTGTTGGTGATAAGCTGCACTTAATTCCTTTTCATGCAGGTCTTTTCATAGACTAGATCAAAGCCTCTGCTTTATCAGAGCAAGTTAAAAACTGAGCGAGTGAAGAGGAGAGAAAGAGACTAATACAGAAGTCATATTCCTTTATAGTTTAATTTCAGAACTGGCATCCCATCTCCTTTGTCATCCTATTCATTAGAAGTTAGCCCAGGAGAGGGGGTTACGCATCACTGCAAACGTTAGGAGGCAGCCATCTTTGGGAATCCTTTCAAAAGCTGCCTAACGTGATCTCAAAGAGTTAATTAAAAGCTACAGGAACGAAATACATATTAATTTATTGTATACTTAATGTCTCATAACACGAGACACAAATCATAATCATAATAAAGCAGTGTCCTGTGAAGTTTTACTTAAATCAACATTTTGTTCTAACAATATCATTTTAAATCAATTTTATTTTGCATATTGTCTCGTAAGATGCCATGCTTGGTAACATTCATTCGGGGCCAATTTCAATCTATCTACTATCAATCACCCCACTACCTGTTTAAAGTATGTTGTATGTTGTGATAAAATATAAAAATTTAAGGGCGGCTCCTGTGGCTCAGTGAGTAGGGTACTGGCTTCATATACCGAGGGTGGTAGGTTCAAACCTGGCCCTGGCCAAACTGCAACATTAACAAGAAATAGCCGGCTGTTGTGGCGGGCACCTGTAGTTCCAGTTACTCGGGAGGCTGAGGTGAGAGAATTACCTAAGCCCAAGAGCTGGAGGTTGCTGTGAGCTGTGACATCACAGCACCCTACTGAGGGTGACAAAGTGAAACTCTGTCTCTAAAAAAGAAAAAAAATATACATATATATATATATATACAGACACACACAAACACACACACACACATATATATGAATTTAGAATGTGTGCTCTTTCCTCAGGGAATTAGCAAACTATTGGGAAATGTAAACCTAGAAAGTGTGAACAAAGTATATAAAATAAAGTTTTCATATATATATATATATTTGATAAAGTGAAAGTATGGACTCTAAATAATCCAGAGATCACTTGACAAAGGAAAAAAACGACCAAGTTGAAATGGTCAGGAAAGATTTATTTTGCAGTTGAAGCTTAAGCTCGGCCTTGAAAAATAGTGAGTGCATTTGTCATTCTTTTGCCTACAAGTAGACAACCGTTCTTAATTTGGGGAGAATTCTCAATTGTGCATTTCCTGGCAAGGAAAATGCTTTAGCTCCCCAAGCACAGATTATCCACATGCCAACTGGCGTGGAATGTGCTGATGAATGACTTTGTCTATCAACAGTTCCTTACCTAGAATTTTTCACGTGGGGGAAATTAGACAAAAATAAATTTCTGGTGGTGTGTGTGGTGATGTGTTCTCTGCTGTTTGACCCTCCAGAATTGTCTTGCTTTTTCTTCTCTTTTTAGGTTGAGTTTTCTGGTAACTCTGTTGGCTACTAGTAAATTCCTCTTCTGCTTCTGACAGCATCTGTTTGTCTTGCTTGCACGTAACTTAGTTGACACAGCCAATTGTCACGCAGGTCAAAAACCAGGCTAAGTTTGTTTCCGAAGAGGGAGACAGGATGAGCAGAGGGCTGTGGCCCCACAGTATATGAGTGGTGTTTTGAAACTACTTGGTGTTTTTCAGCATCATTAATAACACGGGCAGATGTGTATGTCTGATCTTGTAAGTGTATCTGTGACAAGAACCATGAAGTACACAGAGAATGCTAATTAGACAACACCTGGCTCTGACAAAGATGAATGTGCATATTTTCCATCTTAAAATGTGAAAAAGCTTTGTATCACCTCATGGAACTAAGGACTGGAAGGAAGTTGTATTGTCAGGGTTTGTCATAGTAACAGAACAATTTCCACCTGTTCTGTAGTCTGTCCTCCCCTGAAATAGCTTTTCTTCTGGAAAATGAGGCTTGTAATAGAGAAAATATAGGCGAGGGTACTAAGCCTCCCATGGTTTTATAGTTTAGAGTAATGGAGAAAGCATATGCAAATGGAAATTTAAGAGTCTTACCTCTGTTCTCATTGTTCTATTTTCCTTTTGCATGAGAAGAATTAGTCTGCATAATATTTGGACAATCCTTTAACTTTCCAATGGTTGCCCTGTGTCTAGGTGGGGGTAACATTTGGAGATAGGTTGATTTCTAAACTTCTGGTCAATGCCAGACATTTTACTACAGGAATGCTTGTTGCTGCACTAATGCAGGAAGAAGGTAGGTCTTAACTAGCTGATAAATTCAGTTACTAGCACAGCCTTTAAAAATAACATTGTATTATGGTAACCTGGAGCTAGACGGCGTTAGGAGGGACTACAAGGACCCATCGGCATGGGATATTGGGAACGTCAAGGTAATGCTATTTTAATAAACGTTTAAGTCCATCTAAACTCATCCTGATGTTTAAGGGCTTTCACCTCTGTACCAGACCTGCTGACCTGAAAGAGACATCCCTATACCAAAACCCCTGGGTTTGTGCATATTATTGAACAGTTGGCTCCTAAAATTTGGAGCATCTATTTCCAAAGTCAAGGTAGGAATTTTAACGTGACTCTCTCAGTATTCTGTTTCTGCTAGACCCACAACTACTGGGAGTGTCGAGTTAACTGTGCATTTCATTCTGACTTCATCATTTACTAGGAAACCTAAATAGTATTTGAGAAGAGTATATAATAAATGCATTCAGACACTGCAGCTGCTTTTTGTCTGTTTTCCAAACACATAATGTGCTAATTTGGAAAAAAATCAACAACAGCTGCAAATACATGTCAACAGCAAGGTCTTCAAGGGAAGGCCTTAATAGGTTTTGTTAATCAGTGGTGAACCAGGTGTGAATAAATAATTAACACACTTGATAACAGAGCCTTGTTGGCACTACTGCTATCGTTAAAGTCATGATAGCCTTTCCTTTACGTTCAAGATTGACTTGCAATATGTAAAAAGAAGAATACTTAATCACTACCCTTTCAATAAAACTAAAGTGAGATTTAAAAAGAAAAAGAGCACTGAGTATGAATATCAGAAATCTTGTGTCATTGAGAATGAACTTTACTCTTATAAATGAAAATGGAAGTCTAATAATCTACTTGATTGGCATATCATTTTTTAAACAAAGTTATCATGCCTCTTAGTCTGGTAATGATTAAACAAAATCAATCTCACATAGACCATGCCGGTATATTTATAAACATTTTGCCTGCTACATTTTCCTTTTGAAGATGGAAAATGCTATAAATCGAAAGCTTTGTGATGTTAACAGCAAGTGAACATGAAGTGCACACCAGAACTTGAAGCTATTATCCTTAAATCCTGTACAGCACAGCTTAACATCTGTGGATATTAGTAAACAAACAAGGCAAGAGAGTCATCATTCTACAGAAGAATGTCCTAAGCACTGGATTTCGAATGTGTTGCTGATTCTCAAGAGTGGTTCCAGAGTTGGCAGTGTCTGCACCCCCTGAGAACTTCTTAAAAAGGCAAATCCCAGACCCTACCTTAAACCTGCTCTGAACTCTGAGGGTGGGACCCAGAGATCTGTGGTTTAAGAAGTCTCTTCAGGGAATTTTGATGCTTGTTAAAATTTAAGCATTGTTTGTCTATGTTAGTCCCAAATTTGTATAACACAATAGTGTTAATTACCATGCGCATGGTTTGATGACTAAGGCCCACATCTGGGGACAAACGTTGTTTTGTATACTACACAGTCTGTTGGGAAAACGACCAGCTGTTGGTGTCACTTCACTGTTAGGATTTCTGGGACGCACCTGGTAACAGAGAAGACACTTGCCACCAATTCTGTTTCTCTTGACATAACAAGTCAACAGTGTGGGAGAAAGGTTACCTGCTGCAAAAGGGCCTTGTTCTCAAGAGAGGACTGTACCCTACCTTCCCAACTCATGAGAGTCGAGATTAGGGGTGTCTTACTCTCCAAATTTAAGGGTAGGAACTTCAAGTGGTTGCCTCGTAAAAGTACCATTGCCAAAATGCTTATTCCTCCTCCAAAATGGATGACCAGTCAGCTGAAAATTGCAATTAGCAGAGTGCCTAAAGATGTAGACAACAGATGTGTTACCAAGCTGAGAAGCATGGTTAGAGAAGTTTCCACAGGTGAACCGTTTTGAACTGTTGACATGTTAATTTGTTTTAGGTTGGAAGAAATCAGTTTTCTACACCAAAGAATGGGAGTTGGCTGGGTATGAAGACCTATAGTCTAGATAATCACTTGTTTTGCAACTATTCTTTCCCCGAATGTGTAACCTTGAGCAAATCTCATTTTCCACATTTGTAAAATGAGGATAACAACAGTATGTAACTCACAGTGTTGTATAGGTTAAGGCGATGTATAAACATTACTTAAGAACATTACTTATCATTCTATCCCTTAGAAATTTTATATTTCCTCTACATCTAGGTGGCCTTGGATACCCAGTTATGTACAATAACTAATTACTCCTTGCTAGCAAGGTACATATTCACTTTGTCTCAACACGTAGCATGTATTGTAAAAGGTGCCAGAGGTGTTTATATTAATTTTAGCTGGTCCAGAGATACTCTCTCTCTCTCTGATTTTGTTAGAGCAGTACGACTGCTTTGTTGATTTTCCCATCAAAGTGAGGCAGATTTCAAGTTTCCATTTATCTTTAAAGGCCCGTGTAGGTATTTTCGTCTTCTTTTACACACCACAATATCTAGTTTCTGCAAAAGCACACATGTGCATTATATTGAGCTAGGACCATCCATCACATAAGTGACACTTAGCAGACAAATAAAACACATTAACATTTAAACAAAAATGAGTTTTTGTCCCATCATGCTACCTACTTCTGAGGTAAGAGAAGTGAGACAGAGGCACTGCACAAAAACACCCATCGGGAAACATGATTGAACCTGCAGTAAAGTTGGATTCCTGTGATGGGGAAATGTTTTATAATGAGGTGTGACTGAATTAAACACCTGGTCGATGCAATATCAAATTCAATCACCCCCTTTGAACTCAATTTCACTTATGAAGCAACTGTAGTTGTTTTTGCTTTAAAAGATTTTTTTTAATGCACTGTGAAAATAAACTCATCAACTAGAATGGTGCTAAAGTGTTGCTAAGATATGGGAACCCAGTTCTAAAAAGGCCATATTCTCCTTGCTTCCTAATTAGTAAGGCCACATATCATCTTCATATTCATCCCCATGAAGACGTGTATGTGATAGACTATGATGTAATGTCTGTTGACTCTCATATTTCTAAGTTGTGAGCTTACGTGTGTTATTACTTTTCCTTGTCAGTCTCTTTTAATGGGTAGGTGATCAAAATTATGCTGACAATTATAACACAGCAGCACTACTTTGAACAATTATAACTAACATTTAATAAGTGATTTTTTTGAAACAAATATCACCTTAGGATCTTCATGTAGGTTAATTCAGGTCATAGGAAGATCCTTCATAATGGTAACTTCTCCAAAGTCAATATGAACCTCCACTCTCCAAATGGACACTTCACTGCTCAGTGAAGGGAGCAAGATTATGTGGCTGCTATGAATGACTCAGCATTCCCTAAGAGGACTAGATGCTTTTTCATCTCTGAGTCATTGGCTTGTGCCCTTTGTCTAGAACTCTCTGTTTTATTCACCCTGAGTCAATTCCAATCCTTTAGAGAGGCTTGGTTTTAGATATGACTCTCTTTAGGGGGATTTCACTAACGAAATTTCCATTTTATGTTGCTATAACCAAATACTTGAAGCTGCATAATCTCTAAAGGATAAAGAGGTTTATTTGGCTTATGATTCTGTAACTGGAAAATTCAAGTTTGAGCAAATGTATCTGGTGAGAACCTTCCTCCTGCTGCTTCCAGGAATGGTGAAGAGCAGAAGGGGAGGTGGGCTCAGGCAAAGGGATCACATGGCCAGAGAGGAGCAAGAGAGAGACACTGGGGAGGCCAGAATCACCATAACAACCTACTTTTGAGGGAAATCTTGTATTCCTTCAAGGGTAAAAACTCAGTAATCTCTGTGGGAGGGAATTATCCTGTTCAGGAGGGATCCACTCCCATGACCCAGACACCTCCCTCTAGGCCCCATTTCCCAACACTGCCATATTGGGGATCAAATTTTTAGATGAATTTTGGTAGGGGCAGCCCACATCAAATCCATAGTATCAGTGAAAATAGTGGCTCTGGTGGTAGGGATGGGAGCTTGTGCATAGGCTAGGAACATGGACTTTTCAAGGTTGACATGGCTATGGGCAGTGCTGAATGCCCAAGTGGCCAGTAGAGGAGACTACCACTTAATCCCCAATATGGCACCATACTCTGGGGTGACCAGTCAGATATCTGGTGGCAAGTTGATTACATTGGACTGGTTGCATCATGGAAGGGGCAGCATTTTGTCCTTCCTGGATAGATACTTACTCTGAATATGCATTTTCCTTCCCTTCATACAACACTTCTGCCAAAACTACCATGTATGGACTTATGGAATGTTTTTCCCTCCTTGATGGTCCTCTATGCAACACTGTTGCTGATCAAGAAACTAATTTCACAGCCAAAAAAAAGAAAAAATACAGTAGTGTGTCGATTCTCTTGGAATTCACTGATCTTACCAAGCTCCCATCATACTGACCTAGTAGAATGGTTGAATAGCCTTTCAAAGCCATGGTTACAGTGCCAGCTAGGTGTTAACACTTTGCAGATCTAGAATAGCCTTCTCCAGAAGGCTGTATATGCTTTGAATCACCATCCAACATACTGTGCTTTTTCTCTCATGCTTGGGATTCGTTGGCCAGGAATTAAGTAATGGAAATGGAAGTGTCACTACTCACCATTATGCCAGTGACTCACTAACTAATTTCTGTTCCCATGAAGCTATGTTCTATTGATCTATAGGTCTTAGTGCCAGAAGAAGCAATGATTCCACTGGGATAGGAATAATTCTATTAACCTGGAAGCTAAGAGTGACCACTGTGAGATGCTAATTCCCTTAAATCAGCAGGCTAAGAAGTGGGTTACAGTGGTTGCTGGAGTGATTGATCCAGACTACAAAGGGGAATTGGACTACTATCCACAGTGAGGGTAAGGAGGTAATGACGTCTGACAATTGTTTGCAAACTTGCCACCAAACACTTACATTGGCAGCACTATGCAAACAACTTGGTAAGTTTCCGTAACCTTGGTATGTTATTGTCTCATGGTTGTGTCCATAGCAATGTGAGGCAGTGTCTTGCTGAGTGGCATTCATTGTTGTTCTATGCTTTTATGTGCTGTCATGAGAATGTCAGAGCTTGAATTAGAGAAATAAGCAAACATGTAGGTAAATTTCTTGTTAAATTTGGCAAGAGTAGAAGTGAAATAGGGACATGCTAGTGGGGATAATGACATGAAGAAAACAGTATGTACAAATGGATTACATGTTTTCCTGAAGGAATAGAAAGCATCACTGCTGAGGAGAGGTCAGGGCAGCCAGTAATGAGCAGAACTGACAAAAACATTATAAACATTCATCAAACTATGTGTCACAATCATCAGATGACTGTGAAAAACATAGTAGACCAAGTAAACATCAGTAGAAAAATGGGAAAATCTTCACAGAATATCTTGGCCAACAACTCATGGATCTTGCATCATGGCAATGCACCAGCTCACACCATGCTATCTATGAGAGAATTTTTAACCAGTGAACAAATAACTATATTGGAACCCTTTCAACTACCTAATATGACCCCCAGTAACATTTTTCTTTACCAAAAATGACATAAATGCTGAAAGGAAGACATTTTGATGGCATTCAGGGCATCAAGGGTAATGCAATGACAGCTTTCATGGTCATTCCAGAATCAGTTTGAGGGGTAGACGAGGCACTGGCATCAGTGCATAGTTTACACTATGGGGAGTTTTATAAAGGTGATTGTAGTGATGTTCAGCAATGAGGTGTGTAGCCCTTTTCCTAGGATGAGCTCAAAAACTTAATTGTCAGACTTCACATGTCTAGAATACAGGCAATCTGCTGGGGCAGCTCTTAGTATTACTATATTTATAATTAATGTCACGGAAGACTATGACAGAAAAAGAATTAAACAATTACTACAAATGACCCAGAATAAAGTTTATGCCACTGTACCAGGGAAAGAATCACAACCAGGTGAGGTGCTTGTAAAGCCAAAGGAAGTACAGAATCGGTAGTATAAGGTAATTATAAGTACCAGCTACAGCCATATAACAGAAATGAGAATAGTATTGTCATGTGTACTTCCTCCTTATTTTGTTAAGAATAAGTTTGTGGATATAAACTCATCAATTATTTTATTTTCTTCTTTCTTTTATTCCTTTATCATGCGACATAAGATTTATTGATCTTATATTAGTACTTAAATATTGATTCTTATTTAATAATGTTACTTTTCTAATTCAAAATATCGTGGGGGTACAAATATTTTGGTAACACATATCAATTTTATTATGCTTGGGTCAGAATTACAAGTGTGGTCATCACCTGAATACAGTTCATTTTACACCTTAGGTAGGTTTTCAAGCCTCTCCTTCCCTCCTCCCTGCTTGATTTCCATTTACTTCCTGCTTGATTTCCATTTACTTCCTTCTGTGAACATATATGCTCATCACTTCCAGCTTAATAGTGAGTACATGTGGCATTTCTTTTATTATTATTTAGATACTTCTTTTAGGATAATGGTTTCTAGTTCTATCAAAATTGTTGCACAAGGCCTTAATTCATCCTTCTTCATGGTTACATGTTCCATAGTATATATACGCCACATTTATTAAGCCACTCAGGAACTTTTGGGCACTTGGTTTGATTCCACATCACTGTAGTTGTGAATTGTGCTGCAGTAAACATTCAAGTGTATGTGTCTTTCTGATAAAGGGACTTTTTTTGTCCTTTGCATAAATACTCAGTATTGGGATTGCAGGATCAAAGGATAGATCTACTTTTAGTTCCTGGAGGTATCTCCATAGTATGTTTTCCACAGAGGTTGTACTAGTTTGCAGTTCCACCGACAGTGTATAAGTGCTCCTTTCTCTCTGCATCCATGCCAGCATGTATTGTTCTTTGACTTTATAAATAAAAACCATTCTAACAGAAGTACAGTGTCATCTCAGTACAATTTCAATTTTGATTTCCTTGATAATCAGTGATGTTGAACATTTTTTTCATATATTTTTGAGTCATTTATCAATCTCCTTTTGAAAAACTTCCATTCATTTATTTTTCCCATTTTTAAAAACTGGAATGATGACCTTGTCATTTCCTTTATTTGGAGATTAAGTATGGTTTAAGGAGGGGCATATGGTGCCAGGTTCATAAGAATGGATTTGTGATGGTCAATATTAGGTGGCAACTTGACCTGACTGAGATATACCTGGATGATTGGTGAATATTGTATCTTTGTAGGCTGCTGTATGCATTGACTCATGCCTGCAATCCTAACACTCTGAGAGGCTGAGGTAGATGTATTCCTTGAGTTCATAAGTTTAAGACCAGCCTCAGCAAGAATGACATCCTGTTACTAAAAAAAAAAAAAAAAAAAAGCTATTCATTGCTGTGGGCACCTGTAGTCCCAGGTGCTTGGAAGGCTGAGGAAAGAGGATTCCCTGAGCCCAAGAGCTTTGAAGATGCTTTGAACTAAGATGCCAGGGCCCTCTACCCAGGGCACAGAGTGAAAATCTGTTTCAAAAAAAGAAATAGTATCTTTGTGCATTTGTGAAGGTGTGTCCAGATGAGATTGATATATAAACCAGTGGGTTGAGAGAGGAAGACCTGCCCTCAACACAGGTGGATACAATCCAATTGGCTGGAAGGCTGGCTAGAATGAACAAGCAGAGGCAGGGGAATTTCTCTCTGTTTTCTCTTTCCCTTCCAGAGCAGGCCACTTTCTCTCCTCCTGCCTTTGGACATTAAGCTCCAAGTTCTGTGACTTTCATACTCGGGAACCTGCACCAGTGGCCTCCTTAGAGGCCCTTGGGCCTGTCTGGGGGCAGTACTGTCAGCCTTTTAGGTTCTGAGGCTTCATATTTGGATAGACCACACTACTTGCTTTGAGCCATGCTCCTTGCTTCTCTGTTTTCTCACCCTACAGGCAGCCTATTGTGGGACATTGCCTCTAAGATGGTACAAGCCAATTCCTCCTAGTAAATTCCCTCTCATATATTCTGCTGCCTCTGCCTCTCTGGAGCACTCTGATTAACAGGCTAATAAAGACTAGCATAGAGGCCTGCTGTTGTCAGAATACACATGTTCCCTCAAAGCTCATATGTTGGGATCTTGACCCCCGAGGTGATGGTGTTTGGAGATGGGGCCTTTAGGAGGTGGTGGCATCATGGAAGTCAAGCCCTCATGAATAGGACCAGTGCCCTCAAAGAGGCACAAGGAGTTCTCTCCCTCCTTCTGTCATGTGAGGATACAGTTAGAAGGCCCCTACTAGGAACCAGGGTGGGGGTGAGGCGTGAGCCTTTACTGGCCAGGGAATCTGCCAGCACTTTGATCTTGGAATTTCCAACATACAGAACTATGGAAATTAAGATATTGTTATAAGAAACTCAGGTTATGGTATTTTTTTATAACAGCCCATATAGACTAAGACAGGAGCCCTTCTCTGGGCCCACAGTACTTCATGCCCTTGTTCCCATTACCAGGTTGAGAACCCTGGGGTATGTGTCACATTCCTTGAGAATAGCAACTACATCTTATTTACCAAATGTAGCAAAGTGCCAGGGCACGATGAATAGCCAATATATATTTGTTGAAACAATATATTAGGTTTTTCATATTTTTGAAAATCATATTTATATTATTTTCTAAATAATTCTTGGGTTATAAAGTAACACATATGGGAAAGGGGGGATGGACATAGGAGGGAAAGAATAATCAGACATTTACTAATGAACAATTTGCTTTCTTTGAAAATCTTGCATAAGTTGCAAAGAAGATATGAAAATAGATCAGAGAGCATTAGGAAGTTAATTCTATGGATATTGACTTTAAAAAGTCTTTAATCAGAGTTTTACTTTACCTGTGAGTCATTGGAGGAGTTTCAAGTTCATTGCCAAAAGTGTATTATAAGAGTGATGTAAAGCCAATGGTAAGGAAGCCAGATGAATGAAATGAAAAGAAAGATACAAAGAAACACTCCAAAATAAAATAAAAATGCCAAATGAGATAGACCGCTGAATTTCAGCAAGATTGATTCATCTGTTTCTAAGTAATGTCAAAACTAACATTCACTAAACTTTTTGCTTTTAAGGGTTTGTAATGATTAATAATACCTCCAGTTTTAATGCTATGAGGCTTGATATTTAAATAGGAATCAAGTAATGATTAAATAGCAAACGAATTCTGTGAATATTCAATCTATGGCTTTCAGAAATCAGGTAGAGAAGTAAAAACCATATGTATTTTTAAACAAGTATTGAAAACAACTCAAAATGATGTGTGCTCTAAATGGCATGCATTATTTATAGAATCGATTACAATCAGAAGTATTACATATGCACGTACATCAATTATGTTAAGTGGAAGTCAGATATTTTTAATGACTAAAGACTTTTATAGCAACCTCACAACTAATTATAAAATGAATAAGCTATTATCCATCTTTCTAGATGTTTCTGAAATATCTTTGAATATTTAGCATTGTTTTGAGCAAGCTGTGTATTAGTTTTATACATTTGATGGCAAATTAAATTTATTAATCAAATAGATTTGCATTCTCCCCCTCCACTAAATTGTACCTAGAATGATTAAACTTCATAATAATTATCTGAGGGAATTTTCTTTAGATGATTGAAACATAATGTGACTTTGGTTCTGCTGAAATACAAGCCTTGAACATTGTAGTAGCTTCCCTTATTCTACCTGTACATATGGTTCATTGATCAGATGATATAAACTTGGACTATAATAAATAATGACTAAAACAAAGTGAGAAGTTTTTTCCAAGTACCAGGAAAATGATATAAAGGTCTTTTTAAATATGTAGTTAGTGTTTCTATTTATCTTTTAAATATAAAGTTGTTGCTTTAATAAAATTAGCATTGCAAAATATCTTTATCATTTCCCCTTTATATTGTAGTGATCAGTATTAAGAGGTCTTGTTATTTGATGCCTAAAAGGGCAGGTTTTTAATGGTGTCTACATATTTGTTTGTGCTCAGGAAATATTTGTTACTGAATGGATTCAAGTTTTCTCCCTCCCACTTATTATTTGTGTATATTTTGGTGATTACTTAGTCTCTCTAAGCCAGAATTTTTTTTACGGAAGATGGGAATAATAGTTGTGATGATTAAATGATAGCTATATTATATTTGAGAAGGGCTTAGGACTTTCTCTGTGTGTTCTCTGTAACCAAATCTGTGTGGTCCAGGGATGTGTCCTGAATGCAGGATGTTTTTGTATAAAAATAAATCCTCTTTATCCTGTGTACTTGCTAAAGCATTTCAGAAGCAACTGTCTACAAACTGTTCTCATACGAGCGTGCTTTTCTTTAAGGGTTGACTACTGTTGGCACCCCATGAAATCAGACATATTCTGATTGTAACTTCCTCTCTAGAGCCTACTGTGAGCTGGTTGGTTGGTTGGAAGACAGCTGGGTGAAATCTATGTCAAAAATACAACAATTATTTTGAAGGATGACTAGCTGCCTTCCACGTGTGTTGCCTAACTTATCTGATGCTGCATTTTATTGTTCACGGAGGGATCTCCTCATTCAGTTGTTGAATATCAGATCGTTTCCCTCATGGAAATCTGACGTTGCCCTGGCGAATGGTCAACTAAAGTTAGATTCAAAGAGTTTTGGTAGGTTTCTGTTTTCCAATATTATTCATATAACATTTGTCATGTAAGGGGGAGGCACAAAATATTAAAAATAGTTAAAAATCCTTCAATATATAAATTTCAGTAGTTCAATTTTGGAATAATAATACATATGTCTGTTAATTGTTTTCTGAGCAATCTCAACATTTAGTTTAATTTTCTTTTCAATAACAGAGATCCTTATCAATCACTTCTAAATGGTGTACTTTCCTTTTCACTATTATACTATATTGACTTGATATAGTCAAGTCAAGCAAGTTCATTGTTCCACGGCTATGGACTTCTATGTTTTTCACATAAATTATTTCTTTAATAAAATCTTTAAAAAATATAAATAGATTACTAATTGGATGACCAATGTCCCAAACATAGATGCTTTCGTATATGTCATTGATAAGACAACCAGATAGCACTGTTTTTAATTGGATGGTGAATAAAAGAGTCTGTTTACATAGGTAATCAATCAATGTGGAGATAAACACTGAAATACTTGAATGAAAAGAACCCATAGGATTCTCTTGGCATTGCATAGATTTGGTGTGGTTTTGGAAGTCATTCCAAATTTGATGATTTAACCTTATCTTTCAAATAATGGAGGAACTCAATTCTGGTGGGTCAAAGTGCCCATGCAGCATTGAAGGCCTTACTCACAAGTGTGGTTTTCCTTTAAAGTAAAGCACTTCTTTCCTGTATATAAAGATGAGTTCAGCAGTTGCCAGCAGGGATAAATAAGCCG
>CAUYQV010194914.1:0-10611 GCA_963574575.1 Galagoides demidoff
CTGGGACCACAGGCGCCCGCCACAACGCCCGGCCATTTTTTGGTTGCAGCCATCATTGTTGTTTGGCGGGCCCGGGCTGGGGATTCGAACCTGCCACCTTAGGTGTAGGTGGCTGGCGCCTTAGCCGATTGAGCCACAGGCGCCGAGCTGAGAGAGAGAAATATAAGTAAACTTATACATATACTTCAAAAACACCCATTTGACATGATATATGCCTCTCTATATAGTAATGCATTTATTGCAAGTCATTTGTATAAAATAATACAGGATTCTTAGAAGATTTCTACTTAAAGAATGATTAATAGCAACCACCCCTTCCATTCTCTGACTTCACTTAGGTAACAATGTCATTTTTTTCCTTTATAGATAACTAGTGATCACATTCCTGATTAAAAATTAGTAAGTTGCTCTAATATATAGATATTTAGTATTTTGTATCTAAATTGCTTAACACCAGGGGTCAACATAATAACATTCGTTCTATTCAAGAGAAATTACACATGCTAGAAATGCCCAAAAGATCACTTCCAGCATTTACGCTCTTCAATGCCTCATACTCTTTAAGGACTAATTTTATTAGATTACTTGAAAAATTGATAGTGTACCATCAAAAAAGTTATTGATCTGTATTGAATCTACATTAATAATAATTCCTACATAAGAGGAACATAAATTGGATTTAGTACCAGTGTAAGTTTCTTTAATTTAGCTTTTCTAGTGAAATTGAAAATTTTTTAATGTTCTGTAAAAATTTTCTCTATAGTAAATATATACCAAAAATATTTACTGTATTTTAATACGTTTTGTACTTTTGTATATTTTGTATTTTAAAAGCAGCAAGAAAATTACAGGACAAATTAAAGTGTTTTTTACATTTTTTTTTTGAAGAAAAGCAATCATTTTCTTGGAAATCATTTATGGGATTGTAATTTTAGTTTAGTTTTTTTTTAAAAATCCTATGTATATAAATAAAGTCAAATATTTCACGGCTCATGAAGACTGATGAAAGTTTTATTCTGAGGTATTACATTTTAAATCATCATTTTAATCAACAAAATTAGAATATCTTTGGTAGAAGTAGTGGTACACGATAAATACAAATAAAAAACAAGACCAAGATTATTTCCTGACTTGGCCTATCTTTTTTCCTTAAAAAACGGTTTTAAGTGAATTCCACCTGACATTCACAGTGAATGTTTAGATGATAGATGAAACAACTAAAATTTGTTATTTTATTTGGTCAAAATTAGAATTATAGCATGCTGATGATTACTGATATGCACAAATACTGCTCTGTATATATGGACTAAACAAAAATAAGACCCTAGCTATAGCTGGAGAAAAACAAGAAAAGTGTGGCTTTCTTACATTTGGAGCTTTTTCTATAAATCTGTATTATTTCTATGCTTGATTGACTATCAGGCAAATTCAGAGAACAAACGCAAATCTGACCTGATGTATAGTGAGTGGATTATGACCATTCAAAGACAGACATCAGGAAATTTACATACCTGTTTTTAATTACCAGTGTCTGTTGGGTTTGATGTCAGTGACCTATTTTTCTAACTGTGAATGAAATTCCTTCTCTAGAATAACTCAATGTGCATGAAATAACATCAATTAACATAAGTGTTAAGAAGAATCCAACTTTTCAGTGTTCATTAACAGATTCAGAAAAGTACACTATGGAAGCTCAAAGCAGATGCCTATGTATTTAGACACATTTTTCTGCAGTGTCATGGTAGGTTTAATGCCTATATAGGCAGTGGCTTTATGGAGACACCATTGCTCACTTAAAATATTGTACCCCTTGGATAGATAATGATGAAAGATACCTTTTATTTTTGAAATCATTGTGAATAAAATACAAAATTATTTGCCTAGTAATTCCTCTTCCTTTCTCCTTTTAATGTCATAGATTTCATTCTTTCTTCCTACAAAAAGAAAAGAGGTTGTGTAATATTAAAAATCTATGCCTTTTTATACAACGTTGCTCTATTTGCCCCATTGACCTTCCACGGGTTTCAGATCCAATCACACTTAACAGCATTCCAACACTTCCCCACTTATTGAACTAATTCTTTTTCCCCTCTTTCATTATTTCTCATTGCTATATAATTGTACTGCTATACTATTTTTATATTCCTCTGAAACAAAATATAGGAAAAAAAAAACCTCTCAGAGCTACAGCATTGTGATAAGTAAGCAGATTCTCTCTGTCAGGAGGATTGTTCCTGTGATGTTTATGCGTGACAGGTGATGAAAAGCTGTTAGTAAATTTTACGCTCATTTTCCCCATAATAGAGGAGCGTTGGTTTCTAATCACTTTTTGAAGCTTCTTTTCATTTCTAATCCTATTACTGTTGAAGAATATGCACTCTGCAGTATTAAAATAAAAGCCTTAATTTCATAACACCAGAAATGGATATTTTTCAGAGGTAAAAGTTTAATTTAGCAACAGTGATGTTTTGCAGTACACATCCAGTGACTTGTGAACATTACATAAATACATAACTGCTCACTTAGGTGAAAACCTGGCTCCTATAGGGGCATCCAGGGATGTTTCTCTTCTTCCATCCTTACCCAGGCTGTCAGTGTGGCTCCTTCTAAACAAGTGCTGACATCAGGATGATTCTCTCCACCCTCAGATCTTTGTTTTTCCTTCCCTCCTTCTAATTTGGCAATTGCTGCTGCTATTTGCTGAGGCCAGCAATAAGCCAGGGGGTCTGCTGCTGCTCCTTCTTTGCCCTGCCTCCTCTACATGTGAGCTCTACATCTTTTCATTGCCATGTAATTAAAACATTGAATAATGCTGATCTTCTTGGGGAAAGACTTGGATTTGCTATTATACTGCTCGAGAATATCAGATTTAAATTATAGTCTCAATATACAGATACGTGTAACATACGCTGATCACCAAATTTAGTTATATTTACATAACTAAGGTTTATAATGTTTACTTTTGAAATACATGTAAATGTGAGGATCTGAAGGTCATCCCTATTTCAATATCTCACTTCTTCTTCAGTATGCTTTGTGAGAAGATGAAGTGACACTTAGTATACTACAAGTAAAATGTACATCTGCAGTAATTTACATGTTGTGTACTGAGTAGGAATATTTCTGACAGGAATAAATGTTTTGCCTTTTATTTTGGAGTATTGCTCTCCTCCTCTACTTCAATTTCATCAAAAGTCTCATTTTCCTGAATTATAGATGACCATCCCTTCACCCTCAGTTTATATTTATCTTTTACAGTAAGATGAGATTCTTGTATGCAGCAGATATCTGGTCTGAGTTTTTGTATCCATTCAGCCAACCTATGCCTCTTTAGAGGACAATTTAAGCCATTCACATTAATTGAGAGTATTGATAAGCCTAGTCAAGTTTTTCAAAAGTCCAGTAGACGTTTTTAATTCTTTTGCCACTGTGGAAGTTGGAGTTTGATCAAAAGTTTCTGAATGAGTGTACTTTGGTGGTAGAGCATTGTGCTTATCATTGTGGAGGATAGGTCTGAGAATATTCAGGAGAGGTGGTTTAGTTATGGCAAATTTCTTCAACATGTGAATGTCATTAAAGTATTTAATTTTGGCTCGGCGCCTGTGGCTCAATTGGCTAAGGCGCCAGCCACGTACACCTAAGGTGGCGGGTTTGAATCCACAGACCGGGCCCGCCAAACAACAATGGCTGCAACCAAAAAATGGCTGGGCGTTGTGGCGGGCGCCTGTAGTCCCAGCTACTTGGGAGGCGGAGGCAGGAGACTTGCTTCAGCCCAGGAGTTGGAGGTTGCTATGACACTCTACCCAGGGGGATAGCTTGAGGCTCCGTCTCAAAAAAAAAAAAAAAGTTAAGAGTCAAGAAAAATTTGCTCTTTAATATCAGGAAAGAACAGGTCAGAGTAAGAAGGAAAAAAATAGCTAATGAGAAAATCACTTTATGATAGCTGCCTTTAAACGATAGAAGAGAAATTCCCATCTGAAAGGGCTTAAAATGCTGAGTACTAATCAACAGTGTTGCAGCTAGTCCCAGTGTAACTTACACGACCTGAAAATGACAAAAAAGGCCATGGGAAGAAGAGGGATGATGGAATTTCAATTAAAATCAGGATGGCATTTGTGTATTGCTGGAGCTTGGATGTCTGTCCTCCAAATTTCAGGTTGAGATTTGATCTTCAATGTTGGAGGCAGGACCTAATGGGAGGTGTTTGGGAGGTGGATCCCTCAAGCATAGTTTAGTGCCTTCCTTATGGTAATGAGTTCTCACTCTATTAGTTCCCAAGAGAGAGAGCTGGTTGTTAGGAAGAGCCTGGCACTGCTCATGCTCTTTTATTTCCTCTCTCTCTCTCTCTCTCTTTTTTTTTTTTTTGCAGTTTTTGGCCGGGGGCTAGGTTTGAACCCACCACCTCCAGTATATGGGGCCCGGCACCCTACTCCTTGGAGCCACAGGTGCTGCCCTTTATTTGCTCTCTGACCATGTGATCTCTGCATACAAAAAGGCTCCCCTTCACCTTCAGCCATGAGTGGAAACACAGCCTGGGACTCTCACCAAATGAGAACTTTGGCCCAATCTGGAACTTTTCCAGACATCAGAATCCTAAGCTAAATAAGAACTTTTTCTTCATAAATTATCCAGCCTCCGGTATTTCTTTACAGCAAAATTACATGGACTAAAACATGTAAGCTCACTAGTATGCAATTGATTAATCCAAAGTTTATGGCTAAAATTTATCAGGGGGCCTCAAAGAGCTTCTCTCTAAATCATGGCACTCAGAGGAAAACTGTGATTCTCTCAATTCATGAAAGGAGTACCTTAGGTTTTTGTTGTTGTTTGTTTAAGACAGAATCTCACTTTGTCACCATCAGTATAGCACTGTGGCATCACAGCTCACAGCTACCTCAAACTCTTGGGCTTAAGCAATTCTCTTGCCTCAGCCTCCTGAGCAGCTGGGACTACAGGAGCCTGCCACAACACCTGGCTATCTTTAGAAACAAGGTCTCGCTCTTGCTCAGGCTGGTCTCAAACTCGTGAGCTCAGGCAATCCAACTGCCTCGGCCTTCCACAGTGCTAGGATTACAGGCGTGAGCCACCACACCTGGCCAGGAGTACCATAGTTTTGCTACCAATACTTATTGGCATGAGAAACAAAATGTTTACATCTATTGGAAGTGTACATTTGAGGCGTTTTGGCGGGTGCCTACAGTCCCAGCTACTTGGGAGGCTGAGGCAAGAGGATTGCTTCACACTGTGAGAACAAGCTATTGCTACACGTACTACATGAATTCACCTCACTGTCTAAAAGAGTAAAATGCTGGATGGCTCCATTTATATGAATTTCAAAAATAGGTTAACTTGATCTATAATAGTGAAACAGTATTAGCTTTTGGTGGTGTCAACTAGAAGAAGAAGTATGGAGCTTCTGGAGTGTTAGTAATATTCTGCATTTTGAGCTGAGTGTGGGGTTTATTAGTGAAAATGCATCAAGCCCTTTCCTGTACTTAGATTTCAAAACAAATTTATAAAAATAAGTCAATAACAAAAGAAAAGTTAAATTTGTATATCATACCTTGGTTTCACCCCAGGTGGCTTTGCCAAAATTCTCAGCATATTCTTCATCATCAGTGATCAGGAAGTTATCAAAGATAGTTCCGGATCTCACCTGCAGATGAAAATAAGGCTTTCTTTATTGATGTGAAATACATAACAACTTTCCAAAAAGAAACTGTTGCATTTTGCTCAGTACTGTAGCACTGATTAGCTCTAAAGAGTAGATGGTGATGGCTCAGCACCTGTAGCTCAAGCGGCTAAGGTGCCAGCCCCATACAACCAAGCTGGCAGGTTTGGACCTGCCAAACAACAATGATGGCTGCAACAAAAAAAAAAAAAAATAGCCAGGCTTCGTGGCAGGCGCCTGTAATCTCAGCTACTTGGGAGGCAGAGGCAGGAGAATCTCTTGAGCCCAGGAATTGGAGGTTGCTGTGAGCTGTGATGCCACAGCACTCTACTGAGGGTGACAGCTTGAGGCTCTGTCTCAAAAAAAAAAAAAGAGTAGATGGTGATTAAACCCATTTCTAGAATGTCTGTTCTCTCTAGGGTAGCAGTCCTCAACCTTTTTGGCATCAGGGACCAGTTTCACGAAAGACAATTTTTGCATGGACTGGGTGGTAGGAAGATAGGACAGGAGGCAGAGCTGAGGCAGTGATGGCAATATGAGCAGGGAGCAACTGTAAATACAAACAAAGCTTCATTCTCTTGCCCACTGCTCACCTCCTGCTGGGCAGCCTGGTTCCTAATAAGCCACAGATCTGTACCAGTCTATGGCCTGTGGGTTGGGGACTACAACTCTAGAGCACTGGTTCTCAAATTTGGCTGCACAAGGGGATCACCAGGAACATTTTATTATTATTTTTTTTCAGTTCAGAAAATACCTTTCAGTCACAGTTATCAGACTGGAACCAGGAGCATTTTAAAAACTTCTAGTGCCTGGTTTTCTCCTGGGGATGCTGATTTAACCTGGGCATGAATGCCAGAGCTTTTGGAGGACAAGGTGGGAGGATCACTTGAGGCCAGGAGTTCAAGATTATGGTAAGATATGATGACACACTACTGCACTCCAGTCTGGGCAACAGGGTGAGACCCTATCTCTAAAAAATCCCAAAGCTCCCCAGTAACTTGAATATTCAGCAGTGATGTTTGAGGAGCACTGTTCTAGAAGATTACCTGGATGATGAGCCAGCAGCCATCAGTACTGCTTAGGAGCTTGCTGGGAATGCAGAATCTCAGGCCCTACCCTGGAACTTCTGCAGCAGAATCTGCACTCATCCTAAAGCTGATGGGTGCCATGTGTCAGCTCTAAGCAGAGAAGTGGCATGTCCAGCTGCAGTGTGGAAGGTGAATAACAAGGGGGCAGAAAGGTTGGAACAATAGCTGTATCACTAGGGTCCAGGTATGGGTGTATCTGGCACATAGAAGATGCTCAGTGCATATCAGTTATGTGAATTAAGGCATTCAGGCTGAAGTTCAGAACTATTAAGCTAAAGAAAATTTAAAACCAAGTGACCTGCCAAAGCTCCAGTCCAATGGCACCAATGTTCTCAAATTCTGAGAGGTCATATTGCGTCAAATAGTTGGTGCTTTTCATCTTCTGGTGGAGCCAAATGTCTTTATCGATACCCTCTGGCTTCAGACCATCCTGCAATAAATAAACCATATAGTGTGGCCTCAGCTGGGTGTGGTGGCTTATGCTTGTAATCCCAGCACTCTGGAAGGCTAAGGTGAGAGGAATGTTTATACCCAGGAATTCAAGGCTGAAGTGAGCTATGACAGCTCCACTGCACTCCAGCCTGGGTGACAGAGTGAGACCCTGTCTTTAAAATAAACAAACATATAGATCCCTGGGCATCATGAGAAGATGCCACCCACCTGGTAGGGGGGCTTCTGGAGCATTGGAGCCTGCCAGTCGCCATCCAGCTCAGCATTCCAGTCACTTGGCTTGCTAGCGCTGGCGTCCAGAAAATGCTTTTCCCAGTCCTTCAGAGACATGTAAGGAAAGGTAAAATAAAATCAGTCAGTTGTTCAGATCTGAGAGAAGAAATTCTTAGATGCTGAGAAGCAGGGTCAGGCTGGTGACCCTGGTGCAACACCCACCCCCTTCAATGTGGTAGTTGAAAGGCCAAGCACTTGGGGCTCCCAATCACACCAAGGTCTTCAGGTGCCTGGTTCTCCCTAACCCTCCAGGTGATTTCAGCACTTTTCTACACACTTAAAACCTGAAATAGTGGCAAAAGTGAAACGATGGGGCAAACACTGATGATATACAGCTGCTTTGTTTATGTTAACTCTCTCTTCCGCATCATAGTCATATGTGGACTATTCTGGAGAGAGAGGTAAGAAGTAAGTGTTCCAAGATCTGCTGGGTAGCAGGAGAAAGGCAGTCACATTACTGAATCCATACACACATATACAAACACACACACATATACTGCAATGGACTGAATATTTTTCTCCCCATAAGGCATATGTTGAAATCCTCATGCCCAAAGTGGTGGTGTTAGGAGGTGGGGTCTTTGAGAGCAGATTAAGTTGTGAATAAAGCCCTCATGAATGGGATGACTGTTCTTACAGAAGGGACCCCAGAAAGCTCCCTTGCATTCATGTGAGAATATAGCTAGAAGTTGACTACCTGCAACCCTAAAGAGGGGCCTCACTAAAACCCAAACATGCTGATACCCTGCTCTTGGACATCCAGCCTCCAGAAATGTGAAAACTAAATTTCTGTTGTATGAGCCACTCAGTCTATGGTACTTTGTTATAGCTGCCCAGACCAAGACCCATACACACACACATACATACATATATACACACACGTGCACATATACACACAGCTTAGTAGGTGTTCAATAAATGAATAGATAAAAAAAGTTGCTATGGATTAACTAATGTTTATTTTGTATAAATACTTATACAAAAGCATATCAATCTTGTACATGGTGTCCTCTCTTTTAGAATAACTGAAAAATATTAAGCATTTAGCACTTAGACTAAGGCTGTTCTGTGACAGGGTGTCCATTTTGCCTTCTCTGTACCATATTGGAGTAAGAAGAGTAATCTTGGGCCACACATTAATATACAAACACTAATGAAAGGTGATGAGTGGGGAAAAAAAATCCAGGCTTGACGGCACCTGTAGCTCAGTTGGTAGGGCACCAGCCACATATATCCAGCCTAGTGGGTTTGAATCCGGCCTGGGCCAGCTAAAACAATGGCAAGTGCAACAAAAAAATAGCCAGGCATTGTAGCAGGCACCTGTAGTCCCAACTACTTGGGAGGCTGAGGCAAGACCATCGCTTAAGCCCAAGAGTTAGACTGCTGTGAGCTGTGACACCATGGCACTCTACCCAGGGCGACAGCTTGAGACTGTTTCAAAAAAAATTCAGGCTCAGCACCCGTAGCACAGTGGTTACAGCGCCATCCACATACACTGCATACACCAAGACTGGCGGGTTCAAACCTGGCCTGAGCCTGCTAAACAACAACGACAACTGCAACAAAAAAATAACCAGGTGCTGTGGTGGGCACCTATAGTCCCAGCTACTTGGGAGGCTGAGGCAAGAGAACTGCTTAAGCCCAAGAGTTTGAGGTTGCTATAAGTTGTGACGCCACAGCACTCTACCAAAGGCAACATAGTGAGACTATGTCTCAAAAAAAAAAAAAATCCATACATAATTTTCATGATATCCATCACCACAGAAAAGCAAAAATGTCTTCACATGATCTGCATGTGGCCTGTGGGCCACAGGTTGGACACTCCTCCAAGAACATCTCAACAACTGACCCAGGGGATTTTGTTACTTTCCTTTTACTGTTACTCCTCACTCCCACCAACAATAGAGAAGCTACTCTTATATTTGGATCCTTCAAACAGTTCCAATTTAGTCCAAGTAGCTGGCTGCTTATAATTGTGGGTTATGAAATCATAATGCTATTATTAACTAATTGGCTTAGGAGCTCACACAGTACTCTACCTGTAGAGTAAACACAGCCATCTGGAAAATGAGCCTGTGAAAAGGTGATTCACCTCCTGTCAGGGCCTGCCTCAGGCACACCCAGCTCTCAGGTGCACCCAAACTGTTCTCCACTAGGTTAATGTCCCTGTAGCTCAGAGGCAGTGAGGATTTCAGTCCCGAGATCTACATCTCCTACTGACTGGCCCAGTAGCTCCAGAGTAAGTTTCTTTGCCACTCTCTGGTTGGTTTCTATGTCTGGAATACATCCTATAGGCTCACAGTGCTGCTGGGAAGAACATGAGTATGCCAGGTATCTGACACAAAAGAGACTCTGAATATAATGGTGGCCTGTGGAGTGGTCAGTAGTAGTTCCCCAAAATATTTGTATGCATTCTAATCTATGAATATTACCTTATCTGTTTTTGGGGGTTTTTTTTGGCGGGACTGGGTTTGAACCCACCACCACTGGCATATGGGGCTGGTGCCCTACCCTTTTGAGCCACACGTGCCACCCAGAATATTACCTTATCTGGAAAAAGGGTCCTTGCAAATGTAATCAAGCAAAGGACCTTGAAATGAGATTATCCTGTGTTATCTAGGTAGGTCCTATATCTAATGACAAGTGTCTTTGTAAGAGACCAGTGATGAAAAGACACAAGAAGAGAAGAAGGCCATGTGAAGACAGAGGCAGAGACTGGAGTGATGTGTCTACCAGGCAAAGAACATCTGGGGCCACCAGAAGCTGGAAAAAGCAAGGAAGGATCCTCCCCTACAACCTCCAACTCCTGGGCTCAAGCGACTCTCTTGCCTCAGCCTCCCAAGTAGCTGGGACCACAGGTGCCTGCCACAATGCTGGCCGTTTTTTGGGTGCAGCAGTCATTGTTGTTTTGGCGGGCTCAGGCTGGATTTGAACCTGCCACCTTAGGTGTATGTGGCTGGCACCTTAGCCACCTGAGCCACAGGCACCGAGCCTTTTTTTTTTTTTTTTGAGACGGAGCCTCAAGCTATCCCCCTGGGTAGAGTGCCATGGCATCACAGCTCATAGCAACCTCCAACTCCTGGGCTCAAGCGAGTCTCCTGCCTCCGCCTCCCAAGTAGCTGGGACCAC
>CAUYQV010194918.1:0-13557 GCA_963574575.1 Galagoides demidoff
ATTCTATTTCCACCTCAAAAATCATGACAGTGGTAGTTAAATATGATTGGCTGAACTTTAAACTTTTCAACAAGTATTTGATTTTTTTATTAAGTCATTCGTACATATATCATAAATACATTTATGCCATTATGGGATTCAGCGTGTTGATTATTCGTACAAATTGGAATGCTTACGTCCTACTGAACAACACAGCCTTCACCTCATTTACCCAATTACAGGATTAAGACATTTATGCTCTACACCTGATAGATCCAGCTTGTACTTGCAATATGCTCCATAGGTGTGCTCCCCCTACCAACCCTCTCTCTATTGACCCACCCCCCAACCCCCTTCCCTCCTTCATCCTAGGCTATAGTTGTGAATATGGAAACACTTTTAGCAGCAGCAGATAGCTCAAGCACTGGTGAGATGGGGCTTGGGCAGACAAAGGGAAGAAGTTTGCCAGAACCTATGATGGGGACTGTGACCACAGAAATTTCCATCACAGCTGGAGGTGCCATCTGAAGTACCCTGGCTTCTCTCTCTTGCCATATCATTGGCTGAACCACCCAGAAGCCCACTGACCTAGGAGCTTGGCATTATAGCCTCAAGAGGTCAACCCTTCTGTCCTGCAGAGTAGAGTAGGAAAAGATCAAGTAAAGGACCCAAGTAAAACCAGTTCCAGGGCCAGCAGGACAGGTGATATGGCAGACCTATGGATCTGCTCCCATGGGCTGACGGACAGTCTGACTCCCAGGCTCTGGTCTTTCTGTGCCCTCTTTGGTGGCCATGGACTCCTGGGGTGCAGTCTTAGCAGCCTGTTGATAACAGAGGGCATGGGGGATGACCCCTAGTGTCAGGACCATCAATGAAGTCCTGCCTATGGGTTCCAGGTCTCACCTCCCCACCACCTCTGGCTGTCTGCTGCCCACACTTCTCTCTCCCTTTTTGCCCAGTCAGCATTTCTCTGCCTCTCCACAGTAATCGCCATTGACAACTATTGACTGATGGTGGCAGAGCTGAGAGCTAAACGTGAGTGAAGAATTTCCTTGTGATTTGGCTGGACACTGCTCCAGATGCAGCAAGGTGGTCACTCATCTCTTGTTGAATTCCTAAAGCCTAGCTTGTTCTTGTTGTTCTTCTTCTAAAGAGAGTCACTTTGGGCTCCCGATAGAGACCCCCTCCTCCAGAAAGATTTCCCTGATTGTCCCAGCCCACATCTAATAGCAGGTGTGATTGGTATTATCCTTTTAATGCCAAGACTAGAATATCTCTAAGCAGATTCCCAAACTCAAGACTGCATCGACATCATCTGGCTTGTTGAACCACACATCACTGGATCCCACCCCAGTGTTTCTGGTTCAGTAGGTGCAAGGAGAGGCTGGGAAATTTGCATTTCCAACAAGTGCCCAGGTTCCTCTGGTATAAGGTGATAATTAATGCTTGTGGGCTTATGATTCAATAAGATCTCTGGGGTCAGGGAGAAGAGACTCTATTTATGAAAGAGCTTTACCTAGTGTTTTGATAAAGGCAGATATTTAAAAAGTCATTGCTCATATATTAACTAAAAAGAACCCCCCTCCCTTGTGAGTGCAGGGAAGGGAAGAGAAAATACTTTAGGTTATTGGGCTAAAAGGTATAGAGTTTAAACATTTTTTGAAATTTATCAAATAGGTATTTGTCCTGCTGGTAAATGAGTTACATAGTATGTAAAGTATTTAGAATAATACCTGTGATGTATTAAATGTCAGAGAAATGTTTATTATTGAGTGGCGCCTGTGGCTCAAAGAAGTAGGGTGCCGGCCCCATATGCTGGAGGTGGTGGGTTCAAACCCAGCCCCTGCCAAAAACTGCAAGAAAAAAAAATAAATGTTTATTATTATTACCGGGAATTCTGATGAACCTCTTGACTTGCCCAATCTCTGTACCAAGACATGTAAAGAGACACCGAGTACCAGTTCAGCTCTTGGACTTCCCAAGATTTTCTCTTTTCTGGGGTAAAAAACACCCAAATGTCAGCAGCATCTCCCTTTTGAAGGGTAGATTATGGGTAAGGTTTATTTCTATCTTTATACTTCTCTATACTTTTCTAGTTTTCTACAACAAATATCTATTATTACCATGAGAAAAAGGTTATTTACAAAATCCTGGGCATCTCTAACACAATAGTACACAAGATGTAAATTCAGTATTCTATGATGAATGATCACTTTATCACCATCACTGGGGGCCTTGAGCTACTAATCACGCTTTCTTTCATTTATTCATTTGTTTATTCTCTTATAACATTGATTGTGTATTTAGTAAATGTTATCCCTAGGCTAAAATTCAAAGATACAAGAACAGTGTAGCAAGTAGTTAAGACCTGGGGTCTAACCTTACTTCTGTCATCTGTTGGCTAGGTGACTGGACCATTTACTCTGATTCCTTGAGTATCTGTGTCCTTATCATTATATGGGAATCATAAGGCTACCTTTCTTACCTATGAGAATGAAATGTGGAAATGCCCAGGCCAGCATGTGGCCAGCACTGCTGAACTAGGCTTTTAAGACCGGGGTCACTGTTCTGAGAGGTGATTGTCATTGCAGAGTCTCAATCACTCCAGTGATCCTCAGACCCCCACAGAGATGGCTCTCTCAGCTCTTAGAACCTTAGATTTGGTGAGATGACCAGGCTCATCTTGTAGGTGGGGACTGTGAAGTCTAGAGGACCAAGGGACTAACTCAGGGTATGATACAAGCCCCCAGATTCCTTTCCTGATGGGACATCTGTGTCACATCACTGGGCATGCAGGTTGGCAGAATGTGACCAACCTTCTCAGCCAGTGGTTGTGCTTCCTACTTCGCATCAATGACCTGAGGTCAATTTGGCTGCCTTTGATGCAAATTTTTCAGTTCCAATGTTTTTCTTTTCTAAGGAGTTAGAGAGACTTTTCTTTTCTAAGGAGTAAAGGCCCAATGAGTGATTTTTAACTTCACATAGGTGGCATCTCACACCTTCTATAGTGGCAGTGAGACTCCATGACATCATATCATGTGTTGAGCTGCAACAAGACCCCTTGGAAGCTGGAAGCTGAAAAGGGCCACTAAATAATCCTATCTAGGGAGCACAACGAAGCCCAGAGCACTAATGAAAACATCCTTCAACATTAGTACCATGAGAATAAATGAGACAGTGATGGCGTGCTGAATGAAAAAGTCTACGCCCTGGCAATGTGAGAGGCAATGGATTGTGGGAAGTATGCTTATTCAAGCATGATGTACCATTTTGGAGATAGTGGTGCCACTTCTCTAAAGGAGAGACCTGGCCATTGGTGTCCTTCCCAGAGAGGATTCGACATGGATAGGTGGAAACCCCCCCTCTCTGAAGAGAGATTGAAATCTAGACGGTGGTGCCAGCTTCAGCACTGACCACCTCTGTGGCCTTGAATACGTCATTTAACATTTCCGAGATTCAGAATTCTCATCTTAAAATGGAAGTAATAATAGAATCTTCACGGAGACATTGGGAACATCAAATTAAAGAGTGAGTACAGAAGTTTCTGTAGAGCTGTGGAGTGCTACATATTTATGTTTTTTACAATAAACATTAAAATGTAGTGAAGTTTCATTTGTGGTGCTGTTATGTGCAGGGGCTAACCTCTTCTACAAGTGAAAATTCTTAGACAGGCAGAACTTCAGCGGATTTTGTGATTCATTCTTTTATTGAAAAGCCTCCTTTTACATTGTTACACGTGTCTGCCTTCTTAGACAATGCCTTCTGCATGTTGCCTTTTTGTTTGTTTGTTTAGTCTTTATGAAGCTGTCAGCTGCTTTCTTTTATTTTCTGTTTCATTATGGGAAATTTCAAATGTATACAATAGTAGAGAACACAGTATAATAAACCCCATTTATCCATCATTCAGCTTCAATAATTATGAATTCATAGCTAGTCTTTCTACCTCCGTATCCTCTACCCACTTCCTTCCTAAGGATGTCCTACCCTACTCCAGGTTATTTTAGAGGAGATTTCAGCTTTTGTGTCATTTTACTGCTAAATATTTTAGGTTATACCTTTTTAAGAGAAGGACTGTTCAAAAACTGAAGCCAGAATACCATTATTAAATTGAGAAAATTAGCAATAATTACTTAATGTCATCAAATAATTAACCTGTGTTTAAATTTCTCTGAATCCTTTCTATATTTTTTAACAGCTTATTTGAATCAGGATATAACTAAGGTTAATACACTGTGATAGATTGCTAACACCCTTAATTCTTTTTTAAGCTGTGCTTCACCCTTTATTTTTTATGTTTATTTTATTTTACTTCATTTATTTTATTTTATCTTATTTCTATTCATTTGTTGGACAGAGTCTGGTCTGAGTCATTTGTGCAGGAGAATTTATTGCACATTGGATTTTGCTGATTGTATTTACATGGTATAGTTTAACAAGTTCCTCTACTGCCTGTGTTTCCTATAAATTGGTAGTGAGATCTGGAGGCTTGATTGTATCCTGGTTAGGTGATTTTGGCAAGACCATTTCACAGAAGGTGCTGTGCACTTGTAACAGGAGGCGCGCAGAGTCTGGCTGTCTTTTTGTCATGTTTTCAGACATTGATGCTCATTGCCTACATCTCTAATTCATAGGAGTTGGCAACATGCTGATATACAAATTTGATTATACAGCCTTTGATTATTAGTTATAATACATCTATAGATACTTCTCTTCATCAACTCTGTAGTTACCCTGAGAGATAATTCATTTAGGAAAAGCAAGAAAAGTGTTCTATTATCTCCCTTCTCTTCACTTAAACGAATTTTAAGATAATTAACCAGTTGTCTTGTATCATCCAATGATGACTAAATGGTGTATTTGTTTTTATAAATGCATGGATTTAAACATATTGGATATATTTCAATTTATTTGGGGGCATCTTTAAATTTTCTCCTGTGTCTTTTTCTTTTTTTTTTTTTTTTTTTGAGACAAAGTCTCATTCTGTTGCCCAGGCATGCAATGGCCTCATCACTGCAACCTCGAGTTCTTGAGCTCAAGCCATCCTACTGATTCAGTCTCCCAAGGAGCTGGGACTACAGGCATGTACCACCACGCTCACTGAATTTTGCTATTTTTTTGTAGAGCCTGGGTCTTGTTCTTGGTCAGGCTTGTCTTAATACTCCTGATATCAAGTGGTCTTCCCTCACTGCCTTCCTAGAGTGGTAAGACTACAGGCCTGAGACATAGTGCCTGACCTTCTGTGTCCTTCTGAGATGAACCTAGAAGTCTTTGATAGTTTCTTTGCCCGTTAATGTCCCTGACTCGCCTTGTAAAATTTCTGCTGTAGACTGGTCATCAAACATTTCTCAAGGATTCTTTATTTTTTTAGTAGGAAAATGAGTCTTAGAGGTGCTCATTATCACAAGTTTAGTTTTTGTTTCTGTGCTTTTTTTATGGGCTGAGATAGGGAAAGATGTTTGTTTGTTTGTTTATTCATTTATTTGTTGAGACAGATTCCCACTCTATGTCCTGAGCAGAGTGCAATGGCATCATAGCTCACTGCAACCTCAGACTCAGGCTATGGGCATCCCGCTGCCTCAGCCTCTGGAAGCCACTAGGATTACAGGTGCACACAATGATGCCCAGCTGGGTTTTTCCTTTTTTTAGGAGTCAGGGTCTCATTCTCTCTCAGGCAAGTCTAGAACTCCTGAGCTCAAGCAATTCTCCCTCCTCTGCCTCCCACAGTGCGGGGATTACAGGCATGAACCACTGTGCCCAGCTATACACATACATTTAAAGTGAAGTAATAAAAATATTGTGAGTTCATACTACTAATACCAATTCAGTTTGGGATTATAGAATTTTACTTAACTTCATTGATCTTATGTCCATGTGCCTTTTCTCTCCTACTGAAAATATAATTTCTCAGTGTCACCAGATATTTGTATGCTTCACTGAAAAACACACATGTAAGGCAGTGACCATAGCTCAGTGGGTAGGGCTCTGGCCACATACACTGATGCTGGTGGGTTCAAACCCGGCTTGGGCCAGATAAAACAACAATGTCAACTGCAACAACAATAAAAATAGCCGGGCGTTGTGGTGGACGCCTGTAGTCCCAGCTACTTGGGAGTCTAAGGCAAGAGAATTGCTTATGCCCAAGAGTTGGAGGTTGCTGTGAACTGTGACACCACAGCACTCTACTGAGGGCCATGTAGTGAGACTCTGTCTCAAAAAAAAAAAAAGAAAAGAAAAACACACATGCAATGTCTAAGAATAACAATACAAATGTTGCCATGAACATTATGATTTAAACATTAAATTTTTTTTGCAATTCTTTTTGTTCTTGGGATATATTCCCCTTGGGATAAATTTTGAGTCAAATTACTGGTTTAAATTTGTTTGGAATAATTCCACTCTGTGCAGTTATACTATGCACTGTATACCCAGTTAACTTTAATTTTGCTTTTGATTTTAAAGGATTACTTTTCTAAAATTTAGTATTGTTTTACACTTATGTAAAATATTTACATGGTTTCACAATTAAATCTATGAAGCAAGGTATATTTAAAAGATTCTAGCTCTGATCTATAGTACTTTTAATAAAAACAAATATGTTTTCTATATTTGCAAATATTTTTCTGTGGCTTTGACAAATATATCTCCCAGCTTACAAGGATTGTGTTAACTAAGAGTTAGCAGGTTCTGAATAAGGTTCCAAGGAACTCTACAATGAGAAATGGGTCTGATTTTTCCAGCAGGAATCCTGACTGCTGAGCCTTGATTCTGACTGCTGAGTCTTGATCCTGGCTGCTGAGCCTTGTTCTCCAGTAAAAATTAGTTGAACAGAACTGCTTCAACGTGTTTTAGGCAGCTTCAGAATGATCAGGACAGTCACTGCAACAATGGGAACCGCTGTATTCACACCAGATGTATCCATGAGATGTCGTCCTTTTGTTGGCAAAGACAGTGGTGTATAAAAATCATTACTTTGCTATTGAAATTTCTTCTGGAAAACTTGTAATTTCTGGGGATCATGCAGGCTGAAGAAAAAGAAATTATTTCATAGGATTCATCTTAATGAAATGTCCTTCCGTAAGCCAGGCAGGGCACTTTTCTTTCACAGTATTATTTAATTTATGAATTGATTCATCTATTCAGGTGTTCATTCAAAACTGTGGTCCCCAACTCCTGGGCCAGTACCAGTACATGACCTGTTAGGAACCAGCAGGAGGTGAGTGGCAGGTGAGCCAGTGAAGCTATATCTGTATTTACAGCTGCTTCTCTGTCACTCTCATCGCTGCCTGAGCTCCGCCTCCTGTCAGATATCCCTCTTGCCCTGCCTCAATGGAAAAATTGTCTTCCATGAAAATGGTCCTCAGTGCCAAAAAGGCTGGGGACTGCTGATTTAAAATAACAGTTTTGAGCATCCACTACATCCAGACACCATGCTGGAAATTGGCCAGCGTGATATTTTCCTTCTTCCTCTGAGCCCATTGGCATTTTATCTTCCTGGAATATTCCTGTATGACCTATCCACTCCCAGTCCCAGAATATCAAATTTTCCTTTCAAAGACGCATGTTTAAACCCACGCAAGTGGTAAGCATGGGGCCAGTGCTTGCAAACACTTGTTCAGATGTAAGGAGAACAATGGGATCTTCTAATCGTGTGTCCTCAGTTCATCTCACTCAAAATATCTGTTTATTTTTGATAGTTAAATCTGAAATGGACTCAGGTCAAATGCATTCATGTCTTTATAAAGTGCTTAGGCATTCTTACAATGAAAGCTTTTATTGGTTAAGCAGTAATAATATAGTTGTTGTTGCATGGAGATAATTGGCCCCTTTACTAAATATAAACTCTTCTCTGTTTTCTCACAGCTGAGAAGCTGTTCAGTTCTGGGGCACAATTTGCCTTCTCCTCTGCAGAATCTACTTTTTTTTTTTCAACAAAATATGAATAGGTTAGGCATAGTACTGCTGTGCAATGCTGTAGTCTTCTGCTTAAAACAATTTGCTTTTCAAGGCTGTTACAAATAGTTCTATATACACCTTCAGGCTGCGTTACTAAACTACCTCTTGGGGTTACTTTGCACAAAGTTGATAATATAAAGAGAGAACTTCTGAAGGAGCAGAGCAGCAGGAGGCAAAGCACACTCATGAGGTAAAAGGCAAGACACCTCAAAAAGTGGTACACATATGCACATACCTGCATACACATTCACACAGTGATATACACACATATATGCACTTAAGCCGACACTCACACATACTTTTACATAACTACACATTCACACAAACTCATACATGCACACACTTGTATGCTCATATATACACTCATATATACTCATATACGCTCACCTACCTACATGTCTACACAGACATAGACATACACACTCTCATACATCCTCCCAGTGACAGTCACACTCTCGCACATTCATGCATAAACACGCATAAAGCACACACTCAAACACATGCCTACACTTGTGCACAGGTTCAGACAAATACATACGCTTATACCTTTCTTCACTATTATGGAAGTTGGAATGATCATTTAAGATGTAAGCTATTTTATTCTCCCAATCCTACAGTCTCCACCATGTTCAGAAACAGATACCTGTATGGAAAGTTACCTTTTGCCATAAATTTTGTCCTTAGTGCGTATGGTTCAAACACAATAGACTGATATTTGAAATAAACTTTACCTCCAGAACCAGTGTCTGAGAATTGACAATCTGCTCCCTAGCTGGGAGAAGTACAGGAGAAAGTGGGTTTGGAATGTACTCAACATCTTCCAGGAGGTCACAGGTAGCCGAGCACACCCCAGAAACCAGCTCTCCCAAACCCTCGTCCACTCAGGCTTTGAGTTTAGGTGACTTGCTCGACACTCCCCGTGAAAGTTGCTTGTTTTTAGTTTCTAAACACTGTACTGATAATAAATCTTTTAATCAAACTCATTAGTCGTGTTTTTCATTAACTAAAAGGACCCTGAAATAAGACTCCCCTCTATTATTCAGAGGAAGTAACAGTATATTCTGCATCTCATTTATCAAACTTATATGAAGTAGCAATTATGTGCATGCTTCATGAGCCAGACACATACTGAAATTTCTGGGAATATAATTTTTCTGAGCACTATTTCATTGCTGCCTGTCCAAGTGTCAGAAAATATAGCTGATCATACAAGTGAGCCTTTTCCCTTAGAGAGAGGAAATTTAAGGATTTCTTGCTTAATGCAGGTCTTCCCCTGGAATACCAGATGTATACTAAAAAGGATTTTCCTCTGGACAGAAGGGGGCTGAACTTCAGACCCTCACAGCTTCTTCTGCTGATGCTTGAGTTATCTCTATCTCTGTCATCATCAGCTCCATTCCTTCCTTCTTGATAAAGACTTTTGTTAGTTCCTTCTCCTGATCCTGTTGGTTCATGGGACCATCTGTCTCCAGTAATGGACATGCTCTGAATTCTGCTTCAGCTCAATCTCCATCAATCTCCTCTGAAGCAAGTGGTAGGCTCTGATGACTGCTATTTCCGTTGGCTGTAGACTCTACCTTGTTTCCTCTTGCCATTGGACTTGGGATCAAGACCTTGTCTTGAAGTGCTGGCTTCCAGCTACAGCCACCTATATTTTATTTATTTATGTTCCAATTACTGGTTTTTTAAAATAACTTTTAGCTAATTTTTGATGTTAACTTGACATTTATTTTTTTTCATGCAATCATTTATTGTTATAAACTTCCCTCTTAATACTTCTTTTTCTTCTCCCCATAAGTTTTGATATGTTACCAAATATTTTGCTTGTCACCAGATAGTTTATGATTCACTTTGTGATTTCCTGTTTGAGACAATGGTTGTTTAGTCATATGCTGTTTAATTTCGATGTATTTGTGAATTTTCCAGTTTTCTTTCTATTATTGATTTCTAGTTTTATTTTATTATGGTTGTAATTAATATTATTTCAGTCTTCTTAAGTTATCTTGAAGGATGTACTATATGCACTTGAGAAGAATATGTATTCTTGCTTTCGGCAAAATCTTCTGTATATGTTTGTTAGGTCTATTTGGCCTATAGTGTTGTTCAAGTCTGCTGTTTTCTTACTGATTTTCCATCAGTGTTCTGTCCATTACTTAAATTGTAGTATTGAAGTTTCTCCTTCTTTTTCTCCTTGTGTTGTTGCCTATGTGTATATGTGTGTATATATATACATATGCATTTAAAATAGTGCTCAATTTTAAATTGCACACAAACTTTGTTACCACCTTGTATGCATGTATGTGGATATGTATAATATACTATATATGTATATAACATATTATATGTATATATTTATAATTACTATGTCTGCATGATAAATTGATACTTTTATTATTATGTAATGTCCTTCTTTGTCTCTTGTGACAGTTTTTGAACAAACAGTTTTATTTTGTGTAATTTTATTTATTTTTTCCTTTTTTCTTGGTCCAGGTTTGAACCCTATTTTGTCCAATTTTATTAGACCCATCCATGCTGTCTTTTGTTTATCATTTTCAGGGAATTTTTTTTCATCTCTTTACTCTCAGTTTATATGTGTACTCGAATCTAAAGTAAGTCTCTTGTAGACAGCATATAATTGACTCTTTTTTTTTAATTATTCAGTTACTCTATGTCTTTTGATTGTGGAGTTAGCTAATTTACATTTAAAGTAAGTATTGGTAAGGAAAAACTTACTATTGCCATTTTGTTTTCTATCTAACTTGTACTTACTTTGTTTCCCTTTTTATCTCTTGTTGTTCTCCTTTGTGTTTCATTAAATTTTATGTAATGATATATTTTTAGTCATTTTTTTCTTTTGTGCATCTTCCCTAGTTATTTTCTTTGTGGTTACTATACGGCTTTCATGAACCATCCTATACTTATATGCTGATAATAACTTCAATAAAATGTAAAAACTCTTTTACCCTACCATACGCTTTGTTATTTATGTCATAATTTACATCTTTTTATATTATGCACCTATTAACAATTTTTGTAGTTATGGTTATTCCTCGCATTTTTGTCTTTTATGCTCTTATTTTATAAAATTAAAAGTGATTTTTAAATACCATTACAATATCAAAGTACTCTGTATTTGTCTATATATTTATCTTTACCAGTGACTTTCACACTTTCATGTGTTTTAATATTGCCAATTAGTATCTTTTCAACTTGAGGAACACCCTTTAGTATTTCTTATAAATCATGTTTAGTGGTAATGAACTTCCTCAGCTTCTATTTATCTGGGAAAGTATTTGTGCTTATTTTTGAAGGACATTTTTTTCTGGGTATAGTATTCTTGTTTTGCAGTTATTTCATTCAGGACTTTGAATACATTATCCCACTTCCTGTAACCTACAAAGTTTCTACTGAGAAATTTGCTGATAGTCTTATCATGTACAGCTCATTGTACATGACAAGTTGCTTTTCTCTTACTGCTTTCAAAATTCTGTCCGTGTGAGTTCTGCCAAATATTTAAAGAAAAATTAACACCAATCTTTCTTATGAAAAAAAGTTGAAGACAAATGAATACTTCCAAACTCATTTTATGAGGTCAACATTATACTGATATCAAAGCCAGGGCTAATCTCCCTGATTAATATTGATGCAAAATCCTCAACAAGTTACTAGCAAACCAAATTGAACAGCACACAACAAATTATACATCATGATGAAATGGGATTTTTCCCTTGCATGTTAGGATGGTTAAACATACATAAATCAATTAATGTAATGTGGTACACCACATTTATAGAATAAAGGATAAACATCACATAATTAATTCACCAGATACAGAGAAAGTATTTGACAAAATTCAACACCCTGAAATGATAAACACTCTCAATAATAGGTATAGTAGGAATTTACCTCAACATGATAAAGGCCATATATGTCAAGCCCATAGCTAACATCATAACTAATATCTAACATTTTCTCTAAGATGGGAAGCAAGTCAAAAACACTCACTCTTACCACTTCTTTTTTGTTTCCAACCTGTGATACTTTCAATTTCTTCATATCTTCACCAACCCTTGGTATTTTTAACCCTGATAACATGTCTATTCTGGTGAATATAGGAGGGAGAAACTTTGATTTTATTTATGTATAATAGTTATACATATTTTTGGGTATGTATGATAATTTGATATCTGTATACAATGTGTAATGTTCAAATCAAGGCAATGGGATATATATTACCTCAAACATTAAACTTTTCTTTGTGTTGGGAACATTACAATTTTCTGTTAGCTATTTTGAGATATATAATAAATTATTGTTAACTATAATTTCCACTTCTATTCAAAATAGAACTGGAAGTCCCAGCTAGAGCAATTAGGCAAGAAAATGAAATGAGTCATCTAAGTTGGAATAGAACAAGTAACATGATCTATTTTTAAATAAGATGATATGATCTTTCATGTAGATGATACAATCTTATATAAAGTCCCTAAAAACTTTCCCCCAACATAAAATTCATGAAATTCAACATAAAATTAGTTAGTACTAATATGTTAATGCAATCAAATTACAGGATATAAAATCAACATGTACAAATCAGCTGCATTTTTATAAAATAACAACAAACCATCTGGAAAGGAAATTAAGACAATAATTTCATTTATAATAACATCAAAAGGGATAAAATACTTAGGAATAAATTTAGTCAAAATGATGAAAGACTTTACACTGAATCTTATAAAACATTGATGAAAGAAATCGAAAATGGCACAAATAAAGGAGAAGACACTCTGAATTTATGCATTGGAAGACTTAAAATTGTTATAATATATAACTGTCCTTACTACCCAAAGCAATCTACAGATTTAATGACATTTGGTCAAAATTACAATACCTTTTTTTAAAAAGTAGAAAAAAAATCCAAAAATGTATATAGAACTATGAAAGATGGGTGATTCCAGAAGAAACAAGAGTGTGGTGTAAGCATGAAGCAAAAGAAAACAAGGAAGTACACAACCATGAAGTGAATGCTTAGCCTCAGGGATCAGAGGCTTAAAGAAAAGGCCAGATCAAAACCTAAAAAGAAAGAAAAGAAAGATCCCAGCACATTAAAGGAAAGAGAAGTCCCCCAGCAGCCTTCCTGCTTATTCTTCCAATATAATACACAACTGGTCCCACTTTACCACATCTTGGTTGATAGCAACTCTATCAACTTTTCCATTAAAGGCAAACTGGACTTAGTACAGTCAATGATGGACTGTCTGTATGCCAAGTGCATTCCTTGTATAACTGACTGTGTAATGGCTGAAATTGAGAAATTGGGGCAGAAGTATTGAGTGGCCCTCAGGATCGCCAAGGATACAAGATTTGAATGATTACCATGCACACACAAAGGAAGCTATGCAGATGACTGCTTAGTACAGAGAGTAACTCAGCACAAGTGTTACATCGTGGCCACAGTTGACCAAGACCTTAAACGAATAATCCAGAAAATCCCTGGAGTTCCTATCATGTATATTTCTAACCACAGATACAATATTGAATGGACACCAGATGATTATGGAGCCCTCAGGTTCTAATTCTTATAAGACAATGTTCCTATACCTTTCTTCAACCAACTTTCTCTGT
>CAUYQV010194926.1:0-17848 GCA_963574575.1 Galagoides demidoff
TAAATGTAGAATATAAATGTCTTAACACAATAACTAAGAAAAAAACATGAAGGCTATGTTAACCAGTTGGATGAAAGTATTTCAAATTGTATACAGAAACAGTACACTGTACCCCATGATAGTATTAATGTACACTGCTATAATTTAATAAAAAAATAAAAAAAAGAAAAAAAAATTTTTTTTTTGAGACAGAGCCTCAAGCTATTCCCCTGGGTAGAGTGCTGTGGCATCACAGCTCACAGCAACCTCAACTCCTGGGCTCAAACGAGTCTCCTGCCTCCACCTCGCAAGTAGCTGGGACCACAGGCACCCACCACAACGCCTGGCTATTTTTTGGTTGCAGCCATCGTTGTTGTTTGGTGGGCCCGGGCTGGATTCGAATCCGCTACCTTAGGTGTATGTGGCTGGCACCTTAGCCACTTGAGCCACAGGCGCTGAACCAAAAAAAGAAAGATTTTATTTATTGTGTTTTGTCTTTTCAAGATATTAGTTCAACCCAAACAATAGCATAATCTACAAATAAATAGAACATGGAAGAGAACAGAGTTAACTGTGAAGATGAAGTACAGAGAAGTAAGAGGAACAGTGGCAAATGCCTGTGTATTCTGAATCGAGCTCTGTCAATCCCTAATATGTCCAATTTTGTATATAATAAAAAATTAAAGATGGTGGCTCAGCAACTGTAGTACAGTGGTTATGGTACCAGTCACATACACTGAGGCTGCAGGGTTAGAACCCAGCCCTGGCCAGCTAAATAACAATGACAACTGCAACAAAAAATAGCCAGGCATTGTGGCAGGCACCTGTAGTCCCAGCTACTTGGGAGGCTGAGGCAAGAGAATCACTTATGCCCAAAAGTTTGAGGTTGCTGTGAGCTGTGATGCCATGGCACTCTACTGAGGATGACATAGTGAGACTGTTTAAAAAAAAAATTAAAGATAGAATGAAAACTTCTTCCTTCTTCCATTTTCCTCTTTTCCTTGCCCAGAGATAATCAACATCATAAATTTTGTTATCATCCCCATGCATATTTTTACATTATTGCCATATTTGTATATATCCATAAATAATCAACAGCGCAATTTGCAGGTTTTCAAACTTACTGCTAATGATGACAGCCTGTATACATCCTTGTGTGACTGGCTTTTGCACTCAGCCTTGTGTTTTAAGATTTATCCATGTGGACACATGTAGCTTCAGTTTATATATCTACCTATTATACAGTAGTCCATTTAATGAACATGCCACAATTTATCCTTTCTCTTGTTTATGGATATTTAAGTTTTCACTGAAGGGCTATAATAAATGCTCTTCTCTGCTTGCACACGAGTGTGAGAGTTTCTCTGCAGTGCACACTGTCCTTAAAAGTAGAATTACTTTGTTGCATCGTAGGTCATCTTCAACTTTATAAAGCCAAGGATGTTGATACATCCATAAACAGTAGGTGAGCATTCTTGTAGCTATCAATGGTCTCTAGTACTTAGTGTTATCAAAATTTTTAATTTGGAAAATCCATTGGTGTAAAATATTATATAATTTGCAACTCTCAGATTCCCAATGTACTCAAATATTTTCTCATTGATTTATAGTTCATTCAGATTTGCTTTTTTTTTTTTTTCAGAGACAGGGTCTCACTTTATTGCCCTCAGTAGAGTGCTGTGGTATCATGGTATCATAGCTCACAACAACCTCCTGGGCTTAGGGGATTCTCTTGCCTCAGCCTCCCGAGTAGCTGGGACTACAGGCACCCGCCACAATGCCTGGCTATTTTTTTGTTGTTGAGGTTTGGCCAGGGCTGGGTTCAAACCCCCCACCCTTGGTATATGGGGCTGGTGCCCTACTCACTGAGCCACAGGCACCATCCCAGATTTGCTCTTTCTTTGTGAATTGTCTGTTTACATCATTTGCCCATTTTCTTCTTATTTTTTTTTTAATGTATCAAATTGTAGAAGTTCTATGTGAATTTTAGACATTAATCCTTTGGTAATTGTATGCATCACAAGGGTCTCATTTCCATATCTTATCTTTAGTTTTACTTATAACTTCTGTAGGATATAAGTTAATTTCAGTGACTAATCACTTACATTATGGTTAGTTATTTCTTGTTCTCACTTAAGACATTTTATTTATTTATTTATTTATTATTTTTTGAGACAGAGCCTCAAGCTGTCCCCCTGGGTAGAGTGCTGTGGCATCACAGCTCACAGCAACCTCCAACTCCGGGGCTCAAATGAGTCCCCTGCCTCCACCTCCCAAGTAGCTGGGACCACAGGTGCCCACCACAACGCCTGGATATTTTTTGGTTGCAGCTGTCATTGTTGTTTGGCAGGCCTGGGCTGGATTCGAACCTGCCACCTTAGGTGTATGTAGCTGGCACCTTAGCCACTTGAGCCACAGGTGCCGAGTCATTTTATTTTATTTTATTTTATTTTATTTAAATCTTTCTTTCTTTATAAGCATAAAGACATTCTTCTCTATTTTCTTTTGAAAACTTAAAGTTTAAAATTTTCATGTTAAATCCTTAAATTTATCTGGGATTTACTTTATATAATATGAGTTAAGCATTGATTTTAATTTTTTCTTTTGGTTACATAACAGCACAAATTATTAAGCAGCCTATCCTTTCTGCCTCTGATGCCTCTGTCCCATACTGGGTCTTCATATTGTTCTGTTCCTGCACTTCCTAGAGAAGGATGTATTTGTCCATCTGTAAACCAATACCACATTGTCTATTATGGTTTGAGATAAACCTAGCTATCCCCCAACCTTCTTTTTTTCTTAAAACTATTTCAGTTATTTAAGTCTCTTTGCTTTTTCAAATGAAGTTCAGGGTCAGCTTCTCCTGTTGTGATTTTGACTGGTCGATTTTAGATTATTTTGGAGAGATTGCCACCTGCACCCTATCAAGTCTTCATTATCTTTGAAAATGCTATGGCTCTCCATTGATTCTGGTCTTTCTTTGTGCCTTTCCACAATGTTTTAGAATCCTCTCCATAAAGGCTGTGCACCTATTTCATTAGCTTTATTTTTAGGTACTTTTAAAATTAACTTTTTGTTGCTATTAAAAATGATAGTGTTTTTCCTATTATATTATATGTTCTAATTAATTATTACTGGTACTTAGGCAAATTATTAATGCTTGTTATTCTTGTGTCCAGACCTGTCTTATTAGTGCTAAAATTTGTAGATTTTCTTATTCAGGAAGATAATAAATCAGCTGCAGTTTGTTATATTTAAACTTTAAAATTTATATATCTCTGATTCCTTTTTACCCCCATCTTACATTGACTTTGAACTTTGACACAATGTGACATAGAAGTGTGGATAGTAGGCTTCCTTGATTGTTTCTGACTTAGTTGGGAGGACTTCTGTGGTTTCACTATTGTGTATACTATTATTTAAGTTGAAAAGAATGTATAACATTTACTCATCTGTTGCACAGCTGTATATGTATTTGTAAGATCAGTGTTTTGTAAACTGTGGGCCGCAATCCATTATTGGGTTGTGAAATTTATTTAGTTTGCTGTAACTCACACTTTTTAAAAAAGGGAATAAAATAAATACAATTAGGATGCATCACTCATAGTAAAGGTGAATGTAGTTTGTTAAATATCTTTCACCTTTCTACCTACCTATCTATCTAAACCACACATGCTTTGGCATACTGAGTTTTGATATATTTCTTAAAGGAGCAACATTTTTTAAAAGTTTACAAATTTTAAAAATTCTATCTTATATCATAGTTTTAAATTTTGTTCTACCAATTGAGTATAGCCTTATTAATTTTTTGACTGCTTTATCTATCAGTTTTAGATTGAAGTGTTTGTAAACTCTTGAACTATAATTATGGATTTGTCCATTTTCCCTTTAATTCTGTGTATTTTGATTACTATATTTTGAAGTTATGTTTTTAGATGCATATAAATTTATAATTTTTATATCTGCCTTATAGATTGGTTTCTATGTCATTCTCCTCTTAGTTACTACTAGCTTTTTGCTTTTTTCATTAAAGTAACATCATATCCTTTGCTTTAGTTGGCTGAGAATATATGTGATATAACTTTTCTCCTCTCTTTATTGTTAGTCATGCTTAGATTTGTTTTAGGTACATATCATTTATTCAGCAAATAGCTAGATTTCAAAATTCAATCTAATGTATTAATCTCTGTTTTGAAATACATATATTTAGTTCAATTACATTTACTGTAATTACCGATGAACTTTAACTTATTTTATGTTTTCTCTTTATTGACATTTTTCTTGTGTTTTCCCCCAGTCCTTTCTGGCTTTGTATTAGACTGGCAAACTATTTTTGAAATACATGTTTTATTTTTTACCTCTGTAGTTTGTTTGTCTGTTCTTTTAGTGGTTCTCTTATACTTTTTTTTATTTTTGGGAGGCAGGGGCTGAGTTTGAACCCACCACCTCTGGCATATGGGGCCAATGTCCTACCCCTTTGAGCCACAGGCACTGCCCAAGGTTCTCTGATAATTTTAACATACCCTATTTGAGTTATAAGTATTCTAACAAATATATTGTTAGTTAGCATTTCTAGTCTTTGAAACCATATATATTCTTAGTAAATATATAATTAAACTTACAAATGTATTGAACCAATCTTTATCATTCCTCCAGTGTTTCTTCTATCCATTGCTTTTGCTGTAGTTTCATATTTCTTTTTAGTGAAGTGCACCCTTTGCTAAACATCCCAGTGTGCATTTTTATGTGGGGGACTCATTTGGTCTTTGTGTTTCTGAAAATGTCTTTTTTGGCTCTCACTCTTAAATAGTAAGTTAGCAGGGTATAAAATTTAAGGTTGACAGCTATTTCCCCTTAATATTTTTAGGGTATCAGTACATTATTTTCTGGCCACAATTATTACTAAAAATAATTCCACTTTCAGCATAATGGTTCCTTTTGGGTATTTCATCTTTTCTCTCTGGTGGCTTTTAGGGGAGCTTTTTCTTCTTCTTCTTTGTCTTCTTCCTCTTCCTCTTCTTTTTCTTTCTTTCTTTTTTTTTTTTTTTGTTGAGACAGAGTTCTACCCTATACCCTGAGTGCACTGCAACCTCAGACTCCGGCTGTGGGCATCCTGCTGGTTCAGCCTCCAAAGCTGCTGGGATTACATGATTTTTTCATGAGTCGGGGTCTCGCTCAGACAATCCTTAAACTCCTGAGCTTAAGCAATCCTCCCGCCTCAGCCTCCCAGTGCTGGGATTACAGGCATGAGCTACCGCGCCTGGCAGGAGTTTCTTCTTATCCCTGAAGGTCTGCACTTTCACTATGATGTGTCATGCTTTGTCTGCAGTACCCTTTCCATCAGAGGATATGCATCTTCTCCGATTGTAAAAATTCCCAGCTCTCATCTCTTCAAATTTTGCTCCTCCATCATTCCCTTCAGCCTCATCTTTTAGACTATCTACCAGATATATGTTGGAGCCTCGCAATAGATCTTCCATGTTTGTCCTAAAAATCATCTATTTGCCACTCTGGACTAAGTTCCATATGTATGTCTCAGTTATTTCCCAATTTCTTTGATCTAGGTTTTACCTTGTTTTTTGATATTTCATTTTGGTAACTGTATTTTTTAGTTCCAACATATATTTGGTTTTTCTTACTACCCACCTGATTTTGTTTTGTTATTTCTCGGTCACTATTAATGGATATAATGCCTTAAGTTATGCCTTTGAACTTTCTAGACATACTTTGTAAGACTGTTTTCAAAAATAAAAAATTAATTTTATCTCCAGGCATTTTACATTTCAGTTAATGATTTTGATGATTTTCTAGGCTATCTTCTTTAGTATTTGATTTCTTCCTTCATTATGGTAGCTGCATTTTGAATGTGAGCATGTGTGTACATGCATGTCTGGTATTTTTCTCTCATCCTATTTGTCTGATAGTTTTAGGGATTTGCATTTACCTTTCTCTGACCCTTTCCCAGGCCCCTAGTGCAGCACCAGGTGGAATTTGTTCTGCAGTAATATTGGGGCTATCACAGCTCCAGTCATGGGGCAGCAGGTGTCTAACTCACCTCCTGGCCAGGAAGTTGTATCTCTAGCAGGCTTTCCTAAGTCAAGAATCTTATGTAAAACTATAGTCTCAGTAAGTGGGTTGATAATTGCTTTATCTTAATAGACTTCTCTGTGTAGGGAGGGAACCTCACCCCAGCCTCTGGTGTGAAGTAGTGAGCCTCATTCTGATCCACTTTCAGTTCCTGTTAGGTGGCAAAAGCCAAGATTCCAACCGTCCCTGTGTGCTTGCAGACTAGACCTGTGGTTTCAAACCCACTCACCGCTGGCTGATTCATATCTAGTTCTGTTCAATGGAGATGCTTATCTCTTGCTGCCTCTCTTATACTGACCATTGCAATGGGTTTGGCACAGAAAGGGTGATTCAAATTGTTCATCTTTGATGCTTCAGTTCAATCTGCATTATAAAGTTTTTCATTTTGTTTGGAAACCAAATTAAATTTTGTTTCTGAAAGCTACATGTTGTAAGTAACTAACTATACTAAAAGTATATGGTATAATTTTTTTTTACTAAAATAATTTTACATGTACTTATTATAGAAAAAAGTTACAAAATGTATAAACATTTTTATTCTTTTAGTGAAACTAAGGCAACATAAAAGTTTGTTGTTTTGGGTAAGGATTTTTGTGCCCTTCCTAGAGCATGGCACCCCGCCCCCCAAGTTTTTGAATCAACTGTAGAACTGGATGGAAAAAGTCCACAATCCACTTGTCAATGGAAGTCAGCCTCATATAGTGGGTAAGAGGTTTGGGAATCCTCAACAATTATTCAGTCCTGGCTTTAAATCTCACCCAATAGCCCTGATTACTACTTGTATTGATTTGGGCAGGTTACAAAACTTTTTAAGTCTCACTTTCCTCATTGTCAGTCTTTTGGTAAAAATAGAAACTGATAGGATTATGTAAAGGTTAAATGACATAATATGAGTTCTGACAACTAAATTCACAAACTCATCCTAGAAAAATTGTTACCTACCTCATTACTGAATATCACCATGGTCACCTTTGCAGTACTCCCCTTGGGAAGGTTTGCACCAATGCCAAGGCCTACTCCACCCTTCAAAGCAATTTTAGAACTCTTTTTCTGGAATTCCTATTAAAGCTGTCATTGTTTTACCCTTGATATCCTAAATGTCATCAAAATGTCTTCCTTTCAGTATTCCCTTTATCTTTAGGTAAAGACAAAAGTCATTGACGGCCAGATCAGGTGAGTAGAGAGGGTTACTTTTTGACTGGCTAAAAACTCCCTCATAGACAGTGCCATGCAAGCTGGTGCATTGTCGTGATGCAAGAGCCATGAGTTGGCAAAATGTTCAGGTTGTTTTCATCTAACTTTTTCACATGGCCTTTTTAGCGTTTCCAAATAGTAAACTTGGTTAGATGTTTGTCCAATTGGTACAAATTCATAATGAATGATCTGATATAAAAAAGGTTAGCAGAATTATTTTGACTCTTGATTCAGATTGAAGGAAGTTTTTTGGTCATGAAGAGTTGGCTTCCATGGTGCCCTTGAGTGGTTTGTTTCAGGCTCATATTGGTATACTTGTCTTTCATCACGAGTGATAACACAGCCCGGGACATCGTCTTGCCTCTCCAAAAGGTCTTGGCAAACTTCAACTCTCCTTTGCTTTTTTTTCATCAGTGAGCTCCTGTGGGACCATTATTGCACACATCTTTCTCATGCCAAGATTTTCAGTTAAGGTTTTCCTATTTCTCTATTGATGTTTACTTAGTCTGCTATGCTTCTCACACTCAGCTGATGATTTTCACACAGAATTTGATAAATTTTTGCAATGTTTTCATCAGTTTTGCTCCTTACTGACTTCCCCTGACTACTGTCTCTTCTTCAGTGATGTTTTCTCTCCTCTAAAAAAAAAATGTTTAATTCATTTGTACACTGACACTTTCTCTGTGGCATTTCCATAGACTTGGACTAACATGGCCCTGATTTGACTTCTGCTCTTGCCATCTTTAACAAGAAATTTAATGTTTGTTCATTGCTCCAATTCAAGCTCCAACATTCTTGCAATGGCACACAAAAACATGAAACAACAATAATAAACACCAATCACCAAGAAACTGCCAGACATTGACACAAACACAGCTGTGGGAAACCAATACACCAACTTATGAAAGCTTATGGAGCTGTTTGTGCAATGCTGCCAACGTAAGTGCACATTGGTAAGTTTGCAAACTTAATTATCAGATCTCATGTGTCTAAAGTATATAGGCATAGCACCTGGTATATAGCAAGTGTCAATGAATGTTAGCCATTGTGACTGTCAGGATCAAGTCATGAGTATGTGTGCCAATTAGCTTTGAAAAATAAAACAACCAAATCATGATGATAACACAACATAACTGGAAAGTTCATCTGAAAAAATAAATTCGCTCTTTTATAATATAGGGTGTCCATAAAGTTTATATGCAATTTAATAGAGTGTGCAATTTAAAATGCATGCAAACATTATGGACACCCATATGGAAACCACTTCAATCGGAATTATAAGGTTTTATCCTACCACAGTAAGGTGTTATATGAAGAAAATTTGACTCACTTGAGTTTTCCAGGCTAGTAACTTTAATTAAATTTGCCCCAGCCTTTAGTGGCCAAAATATCACCTTGAATTTTTGATAGCAGGGAATCAAAACTCTTGCCAGGAGAGAATATTAAGTTCTTGCCTTTCACACCACTAAAAAGTTAGTATTTCAACTTTATCCCCCTCTTCTGTTTTTCTCAGTAATCGCTATTAATGAACAGGCAGTTTGTTTCTTCTTTCCTGAGTTTAAAAAACATCCCAGCAAACTAAAGGATGATCTCAATCTGAGAAGAATAGTTCAACTATGTGATGATGCAATTCCTATAAATACCATCCTGTTAGACAAGGGCCCAGTGGCTTAAGTGGCCTAGTTTAACAATTAAAGCTAACCTGCTTGATCCCTTGGGCTCATAAAACCAAGAACCCAGGGACTCACACAATCCCAGGAGACTCAACTTTAAAGACGCCTTACTTAACTTGCTTTTAAAAATAGTGCCCCAAATTTTCATGTTTTTCTTGGCAGATGCACTGACTGGGAGTGGGGGCAGGGGGTTGGTCTGTCTGTCTGGTTTAGCATCATCGCGACACCTTTTGTTAATAGAGAGAGGGAGGAAGTGTGCTAAAATGAGCCACTGATGCATGTGGGAAAGCTTGTCTTTCATTCACAGAGTGATGAGACATCTAGAGGGGAAAGGAGAGGTCATGGACAGGGTTTCTGCTGAAGCAAGAAGGAAGGGTGTCTCTGGGGCTAAATTCACTCCATATTTGGAACAAGTGTCAATGTTGGAATATATGACACCTCTTTCTTTGGGAGCTGAATAAGAGCCAAGACACCCTGGGACTTTAAGGACACATTCACAGGCTTCTGCACTAACTCTTAAAACTGGTCAGCATGGCAACTGGTTCACTCTTCCTTGGCCCTTCAAGGTGAACCCCCTTGAAGGGTAGGTATATCCACATTGGGAGACTGAGTGGCTCCCCCGCTCTCTGTCCTGCTGTTTGATAAATGGGAGGCTGAGAGTTATCAGCTTTCTGGCCTTGTTACTGCCAAGGAAGAACATCAAGAGAAAACAGAGAAGGGAGCCAAGGATAGAACCTTGGAGAACAAGGAGAATTATATTAGTTTGTAAATGTGCAAACTAAATCTTTCTATGATCCCGTATTTCCATCCTTGATAGCTTTACTCAGAAGCTCAGAAGATTCCCTTCTATTTGTAGAGGCCTGAGTTCTTCAGGAATCTCAAATAGAAGTAATCTTTCTCAATATGATCTCTCTTCTTTATTGGTATTGATCACTCCCTAACTTCTTGTTATAGTTATTTGCACACTTATATACTATATATGTTTTAAGGTCGGGTTTTCTGGAAAACTGAGTTTCCACCATTGTGGACTAGATTATCGATCAGCTTCCCAAAGATGAAGTTGATGGTAACAGTGAGGAGGAAGATGATGAATCTCATGAATGGCCACACATCAGAGGGGAGCAAGGATAACTTTGCAAGCAGAGTGTCCTTGGTTTGAACTTAACTCTGCTATTTGCTAATTGTGTAGCACTTGGCAAGTTCCTCAACTTAGCTGAGCAAAGTTATTTTGAGAATTAAATAAATTAACCTACATTTATATGTGCTCTATTCTAGAGCACACAGTATATGCTCCAAAAATATTAAACAATATTTTCTTCTCTGCCTCCCCCTTATCCAGTTCATGGTGGTTCCTCATGTAGAAAGAGTTTGCATCTGTGATGTAGAAGTCAGTTCTTTCAGTGATGGAAACTCAGCTTAAGCAAAGAAAACAACAGAACTTTTTGTTCATGTCACTGCAAGAGCAAAGGAAGGCTCGATCCAAGGTCTGGAGGATGTGATTAGAGCCTAGCTTTCCTCTCTTCATTTCTGGGCTCCGCATCCTTTGTAGTTTTTCACTTCATTGGTGGGCTCTGCCCCTCCCTGACTGTTCAGCCAGAGTCCCAAATTTCATCCAGTTGGTTTTCATTGGCCTAGCCTAGGTTACATGCCCATCTCTGAGGTAATTGCTGTGGCCTGGAGGGAGTGACACCCTGAGTGGCAAAGGTGGGGAGGTTCATATATTTTCTCTGAACTGGGGCTAGGAGCAGCCCCACCCAATCCACATAGACCAAGAGAAGTGAAGAGGTAACTTCCCAAAGAGAATCGGGTATGTGTGACCAAAAGAGGTGACTGGGTGCAGGTAGGTGTAACCAACAGATGCCAATCATCTGTGTGACTTCAGTGAAGCTAGACTCACCTAGAGAAAACTCCCTTATGCTTCGTGGGATTTCTAAAATCTTTGTGGGGACATATGGATGACTTTATGACCCAGTGGTTCTGGGCTTCTTTATTCCATTCCCAGGGCTATGGATTGTTTTGGGGAGTGGGGAAGGGGGAAGAGCCCAGTGAGCTAAGTGAGATGTTAGGAGCATGCCATTTCTCTCAGGGTCCTAAGAGGAAAGAGATAGCATCTCAAAGGCGCTGAACACAAGGACTACTTACACAGACATAGGCAGGATTAGCAGACGAGGGGTGGTGACTCTCCCAGAGTCTAGCCAAAGCTGGGAGGAGGAGGGGGATTTCCAGAGTTTGGGGAAAGCCAGACTTGTAGAAGAGGGGGTCCTGGATAGAGCTGTGGCTTCAGAGGGGAAGAGTCACTGCCTGACCCATCACAAAGCTGGGAGGGAGGGAGGGGTGGAATAGATAGACCAGCCTCTCCCTACCCCCACCCTCCATTCTTGAGCTGGCTTTTCCACTGGCCAAACCAGCCAGGAGCCATAGGGCAAGGTGACAGAGTCCACAGAGCAAGGCCAGCAGGGCAGAGAATGGGAACGATCAGCCAGGTCCCACTGTCCTACAAGGCTGTTGTCTAGGAGGAAAGAGTAGTGAGTTAGACACCTGGCTTATGATCAGCTGAGTTGGGGTAGTGGGTGTTTAGTCAGCGTCTGGCTAAATTCTGATTTATTCTCTTTGCTTTTTGGAAATGTAATAATCTCTCCATCAAAGCTCCATCTATCTGCCAAAATAATGCATGTCCTTTTGTACAAATGAAAGAATTACTGCTATTATGCAAACACTGAAAGGGTACCACATTTGCATGCAGAGGAGAAAAAAAGAAAAATCCTATTTGCAACAAAATTAATTATACCAGTGTGGCAAAGAGACACATGAGTATCCATTTAACACTTGGACAGGAGCAGAACTAACTTTCCTTGCCAACCCCGATGAAATAATGGAAGCCAAAAAGAAAATACTCTGAAAATAGAGGCCTGCATAGAATAAACAGGAATGGGGATTTCTGGCCATTTGAAGACTTTCCCCCACCCCCAACAGAAACAAAAGATTGAAATAAAGGTTTTTTACAAATACTAACCATGAATATTAATGTTCTATAGCTAATGCCTGAACCAAGTTCCTCATTAAAATGGCCTCTCAGCAGGGAAATGTTAGCAGGCAGGGTTTGGAACGGGTGTGAGGCTGTGTGGGGATTATGCTTTGCATCTGAGACCAGAAGGAAGGCGGATGTGTTAGGTTCAGAACTTGTCAGATGTTTATTATATTGTTTGATCATCAGGAAATGGGAGTTTTGAAGAGAAGGTGAAGGAATCATTTCTTCTGGAGGAGAGGGAATTGAAGCGTCATCTGAGGGGCATTCAGTTCACAAAACGTCCCCTTCCCCTTTGGGTTCCTTATGTTGTATTGACACTGTTGGTTTGCTTGTCTGTCTGTGTCAACCAGATGGAGAGCATCCAGGGGACAGGCCCTGTGCTGACTGAGAGCTCAATCTCTTCTGTATCTCCAGTGCTCAGCACAGGGTAGCCACTGAGAAATGCTGTAGAGAGAAATACAGTAATGAATGAAACACAGAACTGTAGAGTCCCAAGTACCCTGACAAAGCACCAGTTTCAATGGTTCTAAAAGAATAAATGTGTTTGGGGTGGGGATTTGGGCAGTGGTAGTTGGGGAAGAGTAAGAAAGAGGAGATGTGTTTTGGGGGGGAAGTTTTTGAAATGTACCCCCACTAATCCACCTGCTATTTTAGTCCCCACAGCTTTTGTGGGACATCAAGACCCAGTGAGAGTGAACTCTGCGTTTTGGGAAGCTCCGTTGGGTGACTCCCTCCCCAGCCCTGCTGAGAATCACTTTTCCAACACCCAGCCACCCCTCCAACCCTTCCTGTTCTGGGGCTCAGCTCAGCATCTGCCGCAAAACAGGTGTCACCAAACTCTAAATGAATGACTGTCACAGGGAAGACTGCTCTGAAGACGTAGTAATAATTTGCCTGAGGCTGCCCACAGCAAGATCATGAAGGATCATCACAGAGCAAACGTTGACCAACCTTTTCTACACCTGCCCTTATTCTCTCAAGGTCAGGGTAAAAGTTAAAAGCTATCAGTTGTGAACCAAAGGTGTAGGTCAGAACTTTTCTGAAGATGGAGTGTCCCTAAGCAGTGGGACCAGCCCTTGGAAGAAGTGGGATTCTTTCATTCCATCCTCCACTGAAGTGTTAAAATGTAAGGGGCACTCATTTAGATTCAGCCTTTGTGGGGCCAAAAAATAGCCGAGAATGAATAGTTTCCCATTACCAAGAATCACCCCACAACTCTATAATTTTTATCTGGAAATTACATTACTGCCAATGAATGCAGTGGTGTGGATAAAAGAAATGATAGCGCTATGTCATCATCTCTTGGTCTGTATAACAGATTGTAAGTTGAATTTATTTATTTGATGGTATATATAGTTTTGGTAATACAGTGTATCACTAAAAACATGGGATTCTGTGGGTGTACTAAACCCCAGTAAATGGTACACTTTAAGGTGGCTAATATTTTGCAAAACACACATACACACACATACAAGAAAGTGGTTGGATTCTGGAGTTTGAGTTTGAATACTGGTTCTGCCGTCTATGAACTAAGTGACTTTAGTAAGTTATTTAACCTCTCTGTGCTTCTGTTTCTTCATCTGTAAGATGGGATGAGAATAGCACTTACTTTGTGAGGTTATTGTAACAATTAAATGAGATAAAATATGCAAAACTCTTAGAACAATGACATGCATAGTAAGTGCCATTCTAGTGTGAACTTTCACTATTATTTTTGCAGATGACATACCCCATGGGGAGATGAGCCTGGTGTAATTTTTGTTGCTTGTCTACAAGGTTATGTATTATTTAATAAAGGAAGTAAGGACTGACAACTGAAGTTGTCTGATACTGAGTCAGATGGAGTCTCTTTGTGAGAAAGAATAGTTTGTTTTCCTAGGCACGGTGCTAATATAAATTATTTGCTTTGCATTCCTGAATCATAGAATCCTAGACAGTGGAAAAGGGCTCACAGTTCCTCTCTGCTTGAATAGAGAAGAAACCAACTTGGTTAAGGCTGTGCAGCTAGCTGTGGCCTGGTCTTCTAATTGCTAGAGCAGTGCTCTTTCTGCTCATCGCCATAGTTACAATAACTCAGTGCACAGAAATTCATTTTGTTTTTGCATCTTCAATGTTTAAAGGGAAATACACACACTCAAGAATCAAGGTGCAGATAGTATTTTAATTTTGCAGGAAGTCACAGGCATTTTATTGGAATGCACCATGTTGTCTGTTTTGATGGAAGGTGGTTAAGGCTACATCAACATAATAGGGTTCTTAGTTAAAAGTAAAGACAAGCTTGGGCTAACTTGAGTAGTTAAAGGATTTACTGTAAAGATACCAGGTAGTATGAGAATTGAAGGAGGCTGAGTGAACCAGGCTTGGAAAAGAACCAGCACAAGAGGTCAGGCAGCAGCTGCCACAGCCAAGGTCACCCCTCGGGATCAGTCTGGTAAAGATGCTGCCAGGCACTGCGGGCCCTGGACATTCAATGCCAAAGCCCCAGACCTTGCATGATGCTGCTGCCAGTGGACTCTCATCCTTGGCAGCTCAGCTGTCTGTGCAATCTCTCACTTGGTCTTGTCTGTGTCTTTGCATCACTCTTCCTGATTCAAAATCCCAGAAGGAGTATCCCATTAGCTGGGCTCAGTCAGCTGTCTGAGATCCAAGGTGGTTGGCAGGTGGGGTGTGGGGCAGGGCATGGAGAGAAGGTTCCTACCTATAACCAAGATTTACAAAGGAGGACCCCTTCCATTTGGATTCTCCCAGCATAGGAAGGTGTTAGAATGTCAGGTAAGTTAAAAAGAAGCAAATGAACAAAAGCAAAAAACAATCAGGAAAATCCAGAGACGGTGTATAGCCCAGAGGTCTGCCCTTGGCCCCTGTTTGGAGTTGGTATCCTCTACCCTGCCTGCTCTCTCCTCCCTCCCTTCCTTCCCCACCCCCTGCCCATGCAGGAGGGAACAGATGCTCCAAGAAGGACCACAAGGTCACTCTATTACGGCTCTGTTTACTTCAGTCACTGCAGATTCACCCCATACCCCTTGAGTGTCTTCTTACTCCAATTAAAGTAAAATCCAACTGCTTACCTATTTTTTTTATTGTGATAAAATTCACGTAACATAAAATTCTACCATGTGCGCCCTTTCAGAGTACGCAATTCAGTGGCTTTGAATACACTCACAGTGTTGTGCAAATATCACTACTATCTTGTTCTACAACACTCTCATCACCCCAAAATGAAACCTCATACCCATTAAGCAGTCACTCTCCATTGCTGCCTCCCCCCATCCCCAGGAAACTATTAATCTACATTCCATCCTTATGGATTTGCCTATTCTGGAACTTTCATATAAATGAAATCTTCTATTACATAACTGCCTTACTATAATTCCTACTCTTCCTCTGTGGGAGGTTCTCCACGACCCATCTCTTCCCTACTTTGCAGCCTCACCTGAGCACAGGATGAAGAGCCAGTACTGTTCACTCAGCTCTTTCCTGATGAGGTCAATGGATCTTAAAAACCATTAGAAAGCCTGTAAGAATCCCCCAGAGAACCAGGAATGGGTTGGGTGTTTCTGTATGGCTAATAATACAGCACATTTTTTTTTTTGTAAAGGCATTGTATTTAGATAACTAAAAACAATTAGATGTTCAGAAGCAGCGTACAAAGAAAGAGAAATCAAACTCATTACTTTATCATGTATTCCCTCTTCTTTATGACTAAAGCAAAAAAAAAAAAAGGCATTCTGCTTTAATGGAAAAGTCAGAAAAAGAAGTCAATATATTTTTCTTCTCCATAATAACATAAACAGCTATAAGAAATCTAACTATAAGAAGAGAAATTGGATATTGGCTTGCACATACTAATTAAAAAAAAAAAACAAAACAGGCCATCATACAAGAGCATAACTCCACCTGCATTCATCTGATACTCTTGAGTTTTCACTTACAGGTAACACCGGGTTAGTTGTTCCAACACTGGAGCTAATTCATATATTCCCCATTATTTATGTCTGTGTTTTCCTTAAGCAGAGAGTAACTCTGGAAGGCTGATGCTTTTCTCTGCTTGCTTGCTTTAGTCTATAGGTTGGATACTATTTGTGGTATGTGTCTCATGCTCGGGCCTTAACTTCAGGAGTTGAAGAATAGATGGAATCTGAATTCTCTGAAGCAATTTCTTCTAGCTCCTCTTCTGTTGTCTCTGAAAAACCAACCTTTGGCTTTGCCAGGTCACCACTATCTTCCTCAGGAAGCACACATTTCCAGGGGTCATATATTTTTCCTACCACAGTTTCAGAACCACTGGCATAGAACTCTCCATCAGGACTAAATCTCCCACAGTGAATAGGACCAAAGTGTCCTCTGTAGGATTCTAATTCTTCTCCACTATTATAACCATACTTATGAAGTTTAAAATCTTCACCACTTGCCACAAGAAATTCTTTCTCAGGAGGAAATGATGCAGAATTGATGGTTGCGGGAGCTTCGGAGGATTTAATTGGGTCCAGATTTACTGCACTATGAAAAGCAATAGATTGTCCATAAGTTATAACCAAAATATCTCCCTCAGGAATATATTCCATACTACTAACAGACATATTAAAATTTAGAGATTTCACTTTTGTCATAGTAGCAAGATCCCAAAGTCGAACAGTTTTATCGTTAGCTGAAAGAAAATCTGTTTATCTTCACTGCACCATAGAGCCTTTTTTTTTTTTTTAATTATAGAGACAGAGTGTCACTCTTGGGCCCGGGGTAGAGTGCCGTGGCATCACACAGCTCACAGCAACCTCCAACTCCTGGGCCCAGGCGATTCTCTTGCCTCAGCCTCCCAAGCAGCTGGGACTAGCGGTGCCCACCACAATGCCCAGCTATCTTTTTGTTGCAGTTTGGCTGGGACCGGGTTCAAACCCACCACCCTTGGTATATGGGGCCAGCGCCCTACTCACTGAGCCACAGGTACCACCTCTATACCATAGAGCCTTTTTAATACCAGAGGTGTGACCACTAATTTCCTTAGGTTCTGCTTCAGGTCTGTTTATATCGTATATGTGTAAGTTTATCTTGTCCCCAGTTAATAAATAATTACTATCCTGGGTGGAATCCACAGTCTTGACAATGTGTTTATGAGCCAGGGTCATCAGTTCATCTCCTGAGACAGCATCCCACGCTTTGGCTGTGAAATCTGCAGCTGCTGTAGCTGCTTTGGTGGCATCCTTATTCAATGTTGCATCCCAAACAGCACCTTGATGACCCAAAATGCTCCAATCCAGTCTCCTATATCCCCCTGGTGTAGCATAGGTTTACTATCTTTGCAAGTGCTGATTAAGAAATACCCTTAAGGTGTGATGCCATTGAAGGCTAGATCAACCACAGGCTGTGTGTGATCGGAGCAAGTGAGTGGTGTCTGTCTCATTACCATGGTGGCTACCAGACTGGGAAGGGTCGTTGTCTGTTCTCTCCAGGTAGTAATGACTTTCTTCTGTTATTGGTATCTGCCTGTCCCACCTCCCCCACCCACACCTCTGTAAGGGATCCCTTCATTGAGATATTTTCTTTTCTTTTCTTTTCTCTTCTTTTTTTTTTTTTACATGTTCATTTTGCTTATTCTTTTACTTATTTTATTATTTTTTGTTAATTCATAACTTTGTACATTGATGCATTTAGGGGGTTCAGTGTACTGATCTGATATACAATATGAAAGGCTTACATTGAAATAAGTAACACATCCATCACAATTATACTCATTTCTTAATAGTTTTGAAATGTACCATTGCATCATGCACATTAGGTGAGGTCCCCCAAATGCCCTCCCTCCTCCCATATCCCTTCCCTTCTCCCCTCTCCCCTCTTCCCTTCTACAGTCTGGACTATAGCTATGTTTTGCCCTTCATATGAATGTGTA
>CAUYQV010194929.1:0-11674 GCA_963574575.1 Galagoides demidoff
GGTATATGGGAGGAGGGAGGGTATTTGGCGAGACCTCACCTGATGTGCATGATGCAATGGTACATTTCAAAACTATTAAGAAATGAGTATAATTGTGATGGATGTGTTACTTAGTTCAATGTAAGCATTTCACATTGTATATCAAAGCAGTACACTGAACCCCATAAATGCATCAATGTACAAAGTTATGATTTAATAAAATAAAAATCAATAAAGGAGAAAAAAATAAAAGTTTAAAAACTGAATTGTTAGAAAAAAAATCCCAATATAATCTGTATTAATCAAGAAAAGCACTCACTTTGCTGGCACTTTAAAATGTATTCCAAAAGTCAAAGCCAGACTCAAAAAAAGAAAAAAATGATCCCCTATTTAAAGTTGAGAAAGGAAGAAAAAGAACATAAGGATTGTAATGTAATGGGCCACACAGCAGTGCTCGGAGCACACAGAGCTTCTGAATCCCCAGAACGAGGCGCTGAACTCACGGCAGATATCCCAAGTTAAAATGCTGGTTCTGCAACTTACTTAATTTGCACGTGAGCAAATTATATAGCTTCTCAGAGCCTTACTTTCTTCATCTGTGAAATGGCAACACCTTTATCTTCTTATAAAGGGTATTCTAAAAATTAAATGTGATAATACATGTAGATGTACTACGATGCCCAGGACATAACACATGTGTGACAAATGACCTCTGACTATTATTACTTTTCTATGGTCATTTCAGCAACCATGTGAGAAGAGTGTGACTGTCCCTGTGACAGAAGTTTGCTAGCGGACAGGACTTGTCAAACTCCAGGCCACTCCGCAGAGGCAGGGCGGGACTCTGGGCTGATGGTTTGGCATAGCCTTCCAGACTCTTGGCATTAAATGGCACATTTAGAAAACGATGAAGACAACCAAGTGGACCCAAAGACCACACCTCTGTGCTCAGACTTCATCCTCCATGAAGGAGTAGGATGTGGACAGCTTCAAGGTATATGCTCTGTAGAGGACAGGGCATAAAACTTGTGATTTTCCTATTTGACTCATCAGCATCCTCCTTGCAAAGTCTGATCACACATGGCTTTAAAAATAAAAACAATAAAAACCCTACACAAGGACGGGAAGGTGTGGTAGAAATGATTGAGCGCAAGGTCTAGGGTATGGATAGGAACTCTGACTTCTACTTCCTAGGGTTAGGATTTTCAGCAAGTTACTACACCCTGGATCCTCACTTTCCTCATCTACAATCGGGGACTAATAATAGTAAGGGTTTTGTAAGGCTTGTCGTATGGATTGTGTGAGATTCTCGCAACCTCAGTGCTACTAACATCTGTTGTAAGGGCTGTCCTGTGTACTGTGGGGTGTCCAGCAGCATTTCTGGCCCAAACCCACTGGGTGCCCATATGGTTAGTACCTTTCTGGCTGTAATAAGCAAAGATGTCTCAAGACATTGCAAAGTGTCCCTTGGGGGGCAAAATCCAAACCCCCTGGTGGGAAGGTACTGACCTCATCCAAAACCTGGCACACCAGAGGTGGCCAATAAATGTTAATTCTTTCCTTCCTTTTAAATAAAAACCTCATTTGTTTTTTGTAAGGTAAGACCAAACTAATTGGAATCATATTAATTCTGGTAATGGCAGAACTGACATCCACATTTTTAGTAATATGAGAAAACTAACAGCATCCATAAAAATCTAGAGGACGTTGTGTATTCACTTATGAGACGTTTTAAGGACTCAAGTGAAAGTCATTTGCAGTCTGTTAATACACTAAATACAAATAATTACTATGTATTTACCAAAGCCTCAGAAACGACATCTACTGCCAGCCATTTCAAGCAAATTTGAACTGATCCTTGCACTTACTGTTGTTACACGGTAACTATAGTTATAAAAAATACCCAGCAACTATTTCTGACTCTGTCCTCTAATGCAGATTAACTTTCTTTGTTAATCAGCATATTAGAGCATTTTGTTTCACTCCTATATCTAAAGTGGAGCATGTTTTACAACTGTCGCACTGAGGGTTTTAGGCTCTTACTAACTTTTTAAGCAGGAAATTCTTTTTCATAGCGAACCTAACATCGGCTGCTTTTTCAGCCTGTTTTCCATTGTTCAAGCTTCAGTGGAAAATGAGACCAGCTGTTCATAAGAGGAGCTTCATTCTTATATACCTGGAGATTGTAAAACTGGGACTCTTCTGGATCAGTGATTCTCAACAGGGTGTGAGTTTGTACCGCTGGGCAACACTGGCAATGTTTGAAGACATTATCAGTTGTCAACATTGGCCACCAAGGGGTTATTGACATCTAGTGGATAGAGACCTGGAGATGCTGCTATAAGCATCCAACAACAGACAGGGCAGCCCCTGAAACCGAGGGCTATCCACACCCCACAGTCAGCAGTGCTGAGGTTTAGAAATCCTATTCTAGACCCAGGGCTCTAAGAAGCACTGAACAGACGAATGAACAGTTTCAAAAAACCAGTCAGTCAAATCCTATTTTCTGGCTTTGAGATACCTGTCCCTTTCCTTACAAAGCCTTTTCAAATCTGACCTTTGTGCATCCCCATCATAGCACTTGTACGGCCAGCATGGTGCTGGCACACACCAGACAGATAATAAAAGGCAGGTGAATGAAAGCACAGCAGTGAGGCCCAGCAGGGGACCACTGGGGTGCCCTAGGCCTCCCTCTCTGGACATGTGAATATAAATAAACTCTGTGGGACCCAGAGAGGCTCCTTTTTGTGCAAAGAAAGGGAGGGGCAAAGCGGAGCTGGGTTTTCTGTCTCACTCTTCCAACATCTGCACCAGGAGTTGTAGTTTATTTTCCTTTGTTGCCTCCTGCTGACAGGAATAGAGGTAATAGGTTTGGCTTCATTTACCATTTCACTTAATTGCCTGAAATGTAAAAACTGAACAAACAGAACTGACTGCCCACTTTCCACACGCCTTCTTGTGGTGCCTGCTAAGTAGAGCTGCAGAAAGCACAGTTGAGAAGGGTGGAGGCCAGGGTTCCTGCTGCCTGCACCTCTCCCAGTCCTGCTCTGCACCTCCTGGAGCAGGGCCAGCCTTTCCTGAGTACAGGAAGGGTTATGGCTATAAATGGGCACTGGCTCCTGATGACTGAACTGTGACTGCATAGCATACACCTATGAACAAGGTTTTCCAACAAGTTGAAAGGAGATGACAGGTGATCCTAAAACTTTACTGTATCAATTTCTAAGATTCCTTGTTACTCCTTGATTCTGCCAAGCTTGCTTCTGTCAGGAAGGCTTCATGCCAGCTGTCCCCTTTGCAATGTACATCTCTCTTGTGGACAGACTTGTGCAGTAACTCACTTTATTCAGGCCTTCACCCAAATGCCGCCACATCAGAGAAGGCTTCCCTAACCAGCCTAGGATCATGTCACTTTATTCCCTCTTGTCCCTTTCTGGCATCACTAGGTTCCCTCACAAAAAGTTCCATAAGCAATAGAAGCAGTCTTTAATTATTTCTCTCACTGTTCTGCATTTAGTTCCCAGAAGAGTAGCTAGCTCACCATAGGTGTTTAGTAATTGTGTAGACTGAATGAAAGTTTGGTGGCTCTTATTGATCAAAAGACCAAGTATCTGTCTCCACCTCTTCCCCAACCCACCAGCATGTGATAAATTATTTAGTGCATTATTTAATCCCTCCCACATGTCCACATCTAGCTATTATTTGGTGTTTACCAAAATAGCCTAACTATGGGCTCCCAATGACTCCTTAGGACCAAGACAGGACCACAGTAAACAGAGACTCTGCTGGGCCCTACCCATGGCACTGTCACCCTCTCCACACCCTCGGGTACGGAGTTCTTAAGTCCAGGTTGAAAGTTTTTACTGTACTGTGGGCATCAAACTCTTCCCCAGTTTATTTCTTGCACATAGTACAGCTAAACTATTTTTTCAGAACCATCGTAGAAGGTAAAAATAAAGAAGATTTTTTACTCATAAAACCATGTAAAATACCCTCATGATTTCATCTGCAACCCTGAACCTTCCTTTTTTCCCAAACCCATTTTATTTTTGTAAAATAATACACTGTGCACCGACATCTGGCTTATAAAAATAAATATAGCGACAGGCTTTCCCAAATCACTTGGCCTGATCAATGAGTGCTCCTGAAAAGACCCTTCTCCTGAGGTGGGGCAATCTCATGAAGCCATCTTTCTCATGGTGCAGGCACAAGGGCACCTCTACAGGTTGAATTACAGACCCCAGAGAAGATTTTCCTGTGGAGGGTAGAACACAGTGCTTGTTATTCCCTTAACACAGATTTGTTACAACTCAGATGCATGCAATCTTGATCGCTTGAGGGTCTGCACTAACAGGGTGGGGGCGGGGGTCTAACATTTTCTAGCTTAATTTTATAACTTTACGTAAAAACAGAAGGTTTGGAGTGCAAGTTTATCAAAATTAAATGACGCTGATGTGAAATCACTGGATATCGACTATCTCTAAACCAAGGTATCAATATTTGGGGATATTACTGATAGACTTTAATATCTATTGTGCATCTTTTGTGGTAACATTTTTAAATTCAAAAAAATTTTAGTAGTTAGCTAAACCATAAACTAAACCTAATTTATTCTGTCTTTATTTTCCATAATTAATCTGCAAACCTGTTTAAGCACATAAGCATGTGTTGCTTAAATTCTTAATTATTTTACCAAAAACCATAAACTAAATTTATTATAGGAAAAAACATTACTCAGTATGAAAACTTTAAAACACTGGGCCAAACAACTGACCTTTTAAAATCATTATATCACTGTTTATACTTTCTAGTCAGCTGTAAATAAAGATAAACAGTTTCTTTTTGTTTTTAAAATTTTCAGTTAGAATACAAATGTTTCAGACAGAATGTTCCTTCCCTGGCTTCTGATGAGGTGAGATGCTCAAATAAATTCTGCCACCCTTCTCATACCACCACAATAATTGCAGCTGCCATTGAGTGAGCACTCAGGAGTTGTTAATATTTACCAAGGGCTCCCCATGGTCCGGGCACTGTGCTTTACAACAAACCAACATCCTGGAAGGATGGCTGGAATTGAACACTGATCAGACATATCAATCTGTGCTCACAAGACTCCACAAGACTCTGAGCCTTAGTCACCTGGTCCTCGACATGGAGGTAGTATTGATCTTGCCTACCTCAGGAGCTATTTGTGATTACCTGCACTGAGAATGGGAAATAGCTCAGAAGTGAAAGTACTCTGGTGTGCAGGATCACAGCCTCACTCCTCAGCACCCTTACTTTATAATCCCAGAGGTGGGTAAGTAAGCTCCGTGAGAGCAGGGGCTCTGTGGCACACCTCGCCTGTCCACAGCACCAGGGATGATATATGTGAAAGTGCTTTATGAACCGTGAAACAGGGTAACATTTCATCATTACTAATATCACTGTCAATATTAAATTCCCTTCAGAGATTTTTTTACCCATAGCCTTAGTATTTCTTCCTCATCATAGCTGGGGAAAAGTATTTAGTACTGAGAGGAAATTACTTCTGGCAGATGCAGCCCTGAAGGGCTCTAGTCCAGCTCTCTCCTTGACTCTGCCCCACAATCACTGGGTGAAGGGCTAGGCCTGCAGCACCTTGGGGAACAGCGACCCCTTCTGGCTAGACTATGAGGGTCTGATCCTGAAGAAAACCAAAGCCTTGGGTCCATCATCCTCCAAACTCAGAGGCAAGGCCAGGCCCTTCTGAGCTGCTTTTACATCACCTAGAATCCCTAGTTCTGGCTGTGCCTTAAGCAGACACAGAAATGTAGGAAATTTGTTTCACTTTATATTTTCCTTTTTTCCCACTTGGTAAAATCAGAATAATCATATCTAGAACAAAATTACTTTGTTCTAAGTACAGCATGATCTTTGGGCTTAAATAAGAAAATACATGTCAGCTGGGTGCAGTGGCTCATGCCTGTAATCCCAGCACGGAGGCTCAGGAATTTGAGACCAGCCTCACCAAGAATAAGACCCCATCTCTACTAAAAATAGAGAAATTAGCCAGGTGTCATGGTAAGCACCTATGGTCCCAGCTACATGGGAGGCTGAGGCAGGAGGATTGCCTTGAGCCCAGGAGTTTGTCATTGCTGCGAGCTAGGCTGTCACCATGGCACTCTAGCCTGGGCAACAGAGTTAGACTCTCTGTCTCAAAAAGAAGTAAAAATGTGTAAAGGTAGTCCTATCTCTTATAAACAGAATAATGCCCCTAAAGATACCCATGCCACAGAATCTTTGAATATATTAAAGTCATGCTCTTTTCTGGGTGGAACCATGAAGGGTGCTCAAGAAAAAGAAGGTTCCTTGTGTGTCAGAAATCCTTAAGCAAAAGCAAAGGAATTTCTCAGAGCTGACAATCTTGTGTCCGACAAAGAAGTCTGGTCAAAAGAGGCTGTGAAAGGGCGGCACCTGTGGCTCAAAGGAGTTAGGCACTGGCCCCGTATGCCAGAGGCGGTGGATTCAAACCTAGCCCTGGCCAAAAACTGCAAAAGGAAAAAAAAAAAAAAAAAAGAAAAGATGCTGTGAAAGGCAAGAAAGGTCATCTAAGAAAAAGCAAAGCATTAACACCAGAAGTACAGGCAGATGTACAGAACTGAGATTCGAACAGCTACGATGGCAAGAAAGGTGTTGACCCCTCTGATCCTGATAACCCCTCAGGTACCTGTCATCAGGATTAGAGGGGTCAACAGCATGGGCCCAAAGGTCCAAAAGGTGTTGCAGCTTCTTTGCCTTTGCCAGATCTTGCATGGAACCTTTGCTAAACTCAACAAGGCTTGAATTAACATGCTGAGGATAGTAGAAGCATATATTGCAGGCGGTACCTAAACCTGAAGTCAGTAAATAAGCTTACCTAGAAGCTTGGTTACAGCAAAATCAGTAAGAAATGAATTGCATTGACAGGTAACAGTTCCATCATAAATCTCTTGGTAAATATGGCCTCCTCTGCATGGAGTGTCTGACTCGAGATCTATTGGAAAAGATTCAAAGAAGCAAATAATTCCTGTGGCCTCCAGAAGGTGAAATGAAGAAAAAGACACTTTATACAAGGTGGGGATTCTGGCAACAGGGAAGACCAGAGCAACAGGCTTCTTAGAAGAATGAACAAAGGTGCACCTCCCATGGTATTTTATAACCTGGTCAGTTAACAGTCACCACTCTCAAATCAGAAAAAAAATGTTAAGTTACATGGCAAAGAAACTAAAGTTGAGGAAGTAGTTAAGATCAATAATCAGCTGATCTTAAATAAAGAGATTAATCTGAATTATATGGAAGAAGCAGGCAGAAAAGTGAGTCTGTGTGTCGGGATGGTGGGTGATGCAGCACTGAGGATGCTAGAGGCTGTTGCTGGCTTTGAATATAAAAAGTAGCAGTGTGGCAAAACATGCAGATGCCTCGAAGCTGGAAAAGGGAGAGAAATTATTTCTTCCCTAGAGACTCCAGAAGGAACCTTAATTTAGCCAAGCGAGGCCCATTTCAAACTTAAGACTTTCAGAACTATAAAATAGTCAATAAAGGTGTGGTTAATTTGTCACAGCCACAGTAAGAACGCCAATTTAGCACAGCAGGAAACTCATATATTACTCTTAAGATTATATCATTGTCATGACTGTTCACACTGCCACCGTCAACACAATCATAATTATCATCATCAAGGCTTTATTTAAAATATAGCCTGTGAGGTCAGGCATGGTGACTCATGCCTCTAATCCTATCATTCTGTGAGGCTGAGATGGGTAGCTTACCTGAGCTCACGGGTTTGCCTAATCTGATGAATTAGGTAAGTGACTGCCACCCGTTGAGATTGGCTGCCCTCACAGAGGTCCAGGACAGGAGGAAGAGTGGGAGCATGAGTGCAATCCCATCTCTAAAACACAGCCGGGCATTGTGGCAGGTGCCTGTAAGTCCCAGCTACTTGGGAGGCTGAGGTAAGAGGATCACTTGAGTCCACAAGTTTGAGGTTGCTGTGAGCTGTGATGCCATGGTACTCTACCAAGGGTGACAAGTGAGACTGTCTCTAAATAAATAAATAAATAAATAAATAAATATACAACCTGTGCATGAGTTTGTAAGGACTACATTAATATAATTTTGCAAAAATTCTCAGAAACCAAATCAGATGGCATTCATGGAGTAGGTGACTGAGGGATTTTTTATCTCTAAGAATTTTATTCTGGGAGCCAGAGCAAGATAGAAGACCAGAAGGCTCATTCAGCTGAGTTCTCCTAGAATATCTGGGGAAAAAGAGAGAACCCAACTATACCTGGCACGGGGACCATAATGAGAGTCATAGCTCGGGGTGCACAGTGAGGAGGTGGTGAACTGGATACAGCAGTATCTGTATGGAAATCTGATGGAAATCTGATGAAATAGGTAAATGATTGCCACCAGCTGAAATTGGCTTCCCCCACAGAGGTCTGGGACAGAAGGAAACCTTTCCGCAGTTCTCAGTTGTTAAGGGAAGCTGCTCGTTGAGTGGAATGCTTGGAAGAGTGGGTGGACTCAAACAGTATACAGCAACCAGATTTGAATGACAGTTGGAGTGGACTTAACATAGGTTTGGTAGTGGTGAGGCAGCCATACTGAGAAGGTTTCTGTGGCCAGGAGAATGCCACTGTGGGAAGTTCGTGAGAAGGTCTTAGCAGTGACCTAAAGCACAGCCATCTTAATTCCACCTGCTGGGATCAGAACTCCACTCTTGAGATAGGCTCAGGGACTCCCATACCCCATAGGAACTGGAGTCATGGGGCACTGTGATACCAGCTCCTGAAGGATTCTTGTGAGCTTTAAGAACCCAACCCAGCAGGGTCTGAATGCTAAGGAAACAATCAGGTGATCACCAAGGCAATTAAGTTTGGAATAAGGACCATAGAGGTTGCTCTCCATCTAAAAACATCATAGCATCACCTGGTGTCCCAGGGATATACTGCAACATACTGTCATCAAGAGCGAGAACTTATGTTTGAAGCAAAGGAGGCAGTGAGAAGGAAAAGGGAAGACAAGGAGGTGAACAAGGAAAAAGAACACATGAGGAAGAAACAGAAAAATTGAGGCAACATGAAAAACCAAAACAGAGGAACTCCCCCAAGGGACCATGAGGCAGCTACTGCAGAAGACTTCACCTATAAAGAATTAATGGACTTGACAGAAAGGGAATTTGAATTAAGGATGATAAAGACAATAAAAGGAATAGATGAGAAAATGGAAAGACAGAACCAAAAGTCAGACGAGAGATATGTAGAATATAGAAAGGATATGGCAGAGCTTAAGGAAATGAAGAAGACAATCGGGTAATGTAAAGATGCAGCAGAAAGTATAAAAAATAGATTAGACCATGGAGAAGAATGAACCTCAGAGATAGAGGAGAAAGCAGAAAAGGCACTTAGAGAACTATGAAACTCCATGAAGCATTCAACCATATGAATAATAAGGGTTTCCTGAAAGGGAAGAAGATTGTGCCAAAGGAATGGAAGCCCTACTGAAGAATTATCATAAATGAAAACTCCCAAGTTTTACTAAAGACCCTGACTTACTACTTTCAGTTGGATATGAAACTTTGGGTCATCTCAACTAACCTGATTGTTTCCTCAGCATTCAGACCCTGCTGGGTTGGGATCTTAAAGCTCACAAGAATCCTTCAGTTTGCATCTCTCCAAGACGCATTGTAATGAACCTGTCCAAAGTCAAGAAGAAAGAAAAAATTCTGCAAGTGGCCAGGTGTAAGCACCAACTAACCTACAGAGGCAGAACCATTAGGATGACAGCAGATTATTCAACTCAAACTTTCCAAGCAAGAAGAGTATGGTCATCCACCTTCAACATTCTGAAACAAAATAATTTTCTGCCAAGAATTCTGTATCCTGCTAAACTAAGTTTCAAAATTGATGGAGAAATCAAATCTTTTGCAGATATACAAGCACTGAGAAAATTCACCACAACAAGACCAGCTGTACAGGAAATATTTAGACCTATGATCAAAACTGACCACCACAATGGACTACCAGCAAACTCAACACCCAGAAGCTAAAGGTCAAAACTTAAGTTTCCACAATGGCACAAAGGATAAAACTACACAATGCACTTTCACAAAAAAGATTAATAGAAATCCACCACACTTTCAATTCTCTCAATAAGTGTCAATGGACTGAATTCACAACTAAAGAGGCACAGGCTGGCTGACTGGATAAAAAAAGCACAAGCTATCCATATGATGCCTCCAGGAGACACATCTAGCCTTGAAGGACAAATCAAGACTCAAAGTTAAGGGATAGAAAAGAGTATACCAAGCAAATGGAAGTCAGATGAAAGGAAGGGTTGCAATCTTATTTTCAGGTACAAGCAGATTTAAAGCAACTAAAATGAAGAAAGATAAGGATGGATACTTTGTACTGGTCAAAGGAAAAATACAACAAGAAGACATTTCAATTTTAAATATTTATACACCCCACTGAAATACTCCCAGATTTATGAAACAGATCTTCATAGGTCTGAGCAAGATGATATCCCATATTGTAATACTCAGGGACTTTAACATCCCTCTGACAGACCTGGACAGATCGTCTAAACAGAAACTAAACAAAGATACAAAGGACTTTACTGTAACCCTAGAACAAATGGGATTGATAGACATATACAGAACACACCATCCCAAAGCTAAGGAATATACATTTTACTTGTCAGCCCACGGGATGTACTCAAATCAACCAACCACATTCCAGGATACAAATCAAACCTCAGCAAAATTAAAAGAATAGAAATTATACCTTGTATCTTCTCAGACCACAAGGCAATGATGGAAGAACTCAACTTCAACAAAAATGTTCATTCCCACACAAAGACTTGGAAATTAAACAACCTTATGCTGGATGACACTTGGGTTCAGGAAGAGATAAAAGAGGAAATCATTAAATTCTTCAAATATAACAACAGTGAAGACACAAGTTACCAAAACATGTGAGATACAACAAAAGCAATCATAAAAGGGAAATTTATCGCATTAAACACCTACATTTGAAAAACAGAAAAAGAGCACATCAACAAACCATGAACCCTCTTATGGAACAGGAAAAAGAACAATACAATCTCAAATCCAGCAGAAGAAAGGAAATAACCAAAATTAAATCAGAGATTAATGAAATTGAAAACAAAATAATTATTCAGAAAATTAACAAAATAAAAAGTTGGGGTTTTTTTTGAAAAAATAAATAATATTGATAAACCTTAGGCCAAATTAACTAGAAATAGAAAAGCAAAATCTCTAATAACCTGAATCAGAAATGATAAAGGGGAAATAATAACACACACCACAGAAATGCAAGAAATCATCTCTGAGTACCATAAGAAACTCTATGCCCAGAAATTGATAATGTGGAGGAATTGGATCAATACCTAGAATCACACTCTCTAGTCCCTAGTTAATCAAGAAGAAATAGATCTCTTGAACAGACCCATGTCAAGAACTGAGATCAAAAAAACAATAAAAAAATCTCCCAACAGGGCAGGCCTGTGGATCTGCTGGCCCCATATATCAGAGGTGGTGGGTTCAAACCCAGACAGGGCCAAAAACTGCCAAAAAAAAAAAAAAAAAAAAAAAAAAAAACACCCAACAAAAAAAAACCCAGGTCCATATGGCTTTAAACCAGAATTATATCAAAACAAAAAAGAAGAGCTT
>CAUYQV010194934.1:0-13202 GCA_963574575.1 Galagoides demidoff
AGCAACCTCCAACTCCTGGGCTCAAGCGAGTCTCCTGCCTCTGCCTCCCAAGTAGCTGGGACCACAGTTGCCCACCACAACGCCCGGCCATTTTTTGGTTGCAGCCATCATTGTTGTTTGGTGGGCCCGGGCTGGGGATTCGAACCCGCCACCTTAGGTGTATGTGACTGGCGCCTTAGCCGATTGAGCCACAGGCGCCGAGCCTTTATTTTCTCTTTTAGCACATCAAATATAGTTTTTTGACAGTGATGGCCGTAGAGCATAGTAAACATTTACCTCTAATCTAAGCCCACTTTCAAATAACACCTTACTGCTCTTCAGTAGTACAGATAATTTATAGCAGAATATGTCTAATTACTCCTTTTCATCTGAATAATATTGCTGTCACTTATTTCAGTTATCCATAAGCTGTAATTACTCAATACGCTGCTGCTGTTATTCTTGAACAGTTATCTGTTAAATCAAACAAGAATAAGACAAATAGGTGTGGTGGCTCAGGCCTGTGATCTTAGCACTCTAGGAGGCCAAGGATGAAGGAAAGCTGGAGGTCAAGAGTTTGAGACCAGCATGAGCAAAAGTGAGACCCCCTCTTTACCAAAAACAGAAAAAACTAGCCAGGTATGGTGGCAAGCACCTGTAGTCCTAGCTACTTGCAAGACTGAAATCGCTGGAGCCCAGCAGTTTGAGGTTGCAGTGAGCTATGATGATGCCACTGCAGTCTACGTGGGGCAATGGGGTGAAAAAAAAAAAAAAAGAATGAGACTAGCATTTTATTTTATTTTATCTTTATTTCTCATCCAGCTCACTTTCTTTCCTTACATAGATCTATAGTGAGATTTTATATGCATGTTTTACGGGCTAGGAGTCAGGCTGTGTTTTTTAGTGTTTGCTGTGGCTGTAGGTGTGAGAGACACAGTTTTCCTCTGGTACCCTTGTTTTTGCCTCCTTTATTGTCCTTAGGCTTCCCTAGAGAGTTCTTAAATATGTTCTGAACTCTTTCATTTGTTTTCCTGCGGCATTATCCAGGGGCCCTGTTTATGGGTAGTAGTTACAGTGAAAGAGAAAGCCTTCTATAATTCTGTGAGCAGCCCTCAGCCCTCTGATCTTTGAGTGGGCTTGAACGCCTGGGCTGGATTCTTCATAAGCACTTTTTGGTTTGATTCTCACCCACCATCCCTTAAATGAGACAGGCAGTCTAGAAGGTCTGGACTTGGCTATTTCCCTGCCTTGATCTTGAATGTCTGAGGGGCCTGTAGGTGGGTATTTTTCATGGGTGTTAGGCTCTCATACCATGGTTTTCCCTGAGGAAAGTCCTTTGTTAAAAAGACTAGAACCCTCTGAGGATATTTTAAGTGATAATTTTTCTCTTTCCTCTGCCAGATACATGAGGGGATTTTTCTCTGATCTTCACCATGAGAACCTTCAGGGACTCCTGGAAGGAAAAGTCATGACATGAATTGTGGGGGCCCCTCGCAGGCTGATTCCCCAGAAGTTTTTATGTTTCAACCTTGGCCACATTCACTGTCAACCTATTAATCACTTGATGTTTAAGGGATCTTACCAGTTTATGGCTCCAGCGGTGGCCAATAAACTGTGACTCTCTGTACTCACCTTTCTCTCTAGTTTTTAAGGTGGCAGCTTGCCCTGGAACTTCAACTCTCCGAAGGCTCCAAGAAGCCTTATTTATTTTCACTTTGCTCCCCTGTTTTCTTGTTGCAAGGATGACGGCAATGACTTCTGAGTTCTTTACAGGTCAAAGAAGAGACTGAAAGTTCTATGGAACTGTCTTTGATAACAAAATAGGAATTTATAGAAATCAAGAATAAGTTATTTAACAATGATTAAGTGAAATGTCAATGATAGTATTTCAGATCTGACATGAAGTAAATTTTGCATGAACAAACATTATATTATTTTTAATAAGTTGTGCTCCTAGTTCACAGTCATAATACATTTTTATATTATCGTAATTTAAATATTGTTAAATATTTTGATGTGTAAATTTCATAATCACTATGACAATAATACAAGAGAGGCAATTTTTCACTTCAAATAAAAAAAAAAGACACAAAATTTCTCCCTGGTGAGATTTTAGCTAAGCTGCTAGACTCATATGTAAATGTGCTATACGAAAATCTGAATATTTTAAACTGTTAATGCCTGAGGTCTATTTTAGGCAGGTTCCACAATTTAAATTATATTCACCAAACCTATAAAAGACAGATAATTTGTATCACAAGTATTAGTAAATGTGTTTTTTATATCATTTCTATTATATTTCAATTTCTATGATCTTGTATATTCAACCAACATTTTTCTATACTTCTGAAATTACACAAATATAATGAAAAACTACTGCAGTATTGGAGATCTCCTGAACAAGGATGTTTTAGTTCTAGATGACAGTAGTTTTTTTGTTTTGTTTTGTTCTTAAGAGAGGTGAAGTTGAGCTTGGTGCCATTTATATACAACTTTGCAATGGATTAAAGCCCACCCTTGATATTTTAGTATATCTGTTATAACTTGTTTGTCATTCTTCTCATTGTTTTACTTTTTAAGAAAAGGCAAAAATAAGAAGTTCTGCCCAGTGCTGTGGCAAAGTTTCTAAATAGACCTTATGTAGAGTCAACCATTTTTGTAGTAAGGAAAAATTCTCTTCCATTCAGAGATATAAGTAAACAGATACATGCTAAGCGTGATTATACATTGTAGGGATCCTTATTACATTTTTCTAAAATGCCAAGTAAAGCGTAAAAATCCACAGCCCCATTATAAATTCCCCTCCATGAATCACAGCTGGAATTTCTTCTATACAGTGATCCATTTTGACTGCAGAGCAGACTGAGGAAGTCTCCATTTCTACACAATGGTGTCACTCATCTGGTCCTCAGGGAACGTAATCATTTTGCTGAATTAATTGAGCTTTAAAAGACTTTGTCAGTAAGGAATTTGATAAGGTGGGAGAAAATTAAATGGGGTCCTCACATTAGCCCACTGGAGAGGAACTGAAATAATTACTGTGCGGTTTCCAATTTCATAATATCATGCCAAAGCCGCTGAATGAGCTCAAAGACCCATTGTTTCCTCACTCAGACTACGGTCTTTTAAATCTCCTGAGAGTATGACATCTTGATCAAACCAGGAACTAGTGGCTATGACAAAGGCCTCACAAGGAAGTCACAGCGATGAAATAGAAGTGATAGTCCCAAGTAGGAACTCCACACTAGCAAAGCCCTTATTGAAGGAGGTGCTTTTCTCCCTATTTGGAACAGCTCTGGTGTGTATCAGAGATGCACAGCTGATTTCCTAGCAAAGCTGGGATAGCTGGTGCAGCTGCACAACTGACCTTCTAGCCATGATTTCCGCCGCTTTCTGTTACCTATTCTTTCTCCTCCTTCCCCCATCCCCCACTCCTTTACAGGTGCTTGGGATCACGGCTGGACCTTAATTCTGGCATATTTCATAACACCTTAGATATCCTAGGTTAGGTTCTGAAATAACCCAATCAATGAAGTCTTTTCATGGCATTGCAGTCTTGGAGCTAAAAGCTGAGTTCCAAAACTCTAAATACAATTCAGAAATCGCTGTTGGCTTGGACCAAATTTAACCAAAACGAACCCTTGCAGATGGCTCTCGCCTAGGCTATCAACTGGCCTATGACATCAGTTGAAATTGAGGAGTTGAAATACACATATTTCCCTCTGGATTTTTTTTTTTAACATTTTAGCAAAGTAAAAAACTGAAAGTTGACATTTCCCCCCCCCCAAACATGCTCTAATCATCAGTGACAGATTTAAAAATAAATGGCTGAGCTATTATATTTAACTTGGCAAGATCACACACTCAAGAACAAGTTTCATAAATATTTAACTTTCCATTTACATATGTACTACGTGGCAAACATTCATAGAGTTGGTGAAACATGTCTTTGTCTGGAGAGAGCAAACCCTTTGCATTCAGACAGCCCTGAGTCTGTATCCCCGTTCAATACTGATACTGGTGTGGACCACCAGCCAGGACAGCTGAAAGGGTTTTTGGCACTGGAAGGAAGTCAAGTGCAGGGTCAAAGTGAAAGAGAATTCTCACATGAAGTATAGGTAAAAGCAGACAGACTTCTTGAAAGCAAAGTACACTCCTACAGAAAAGAGAAGAGCAGATTGATCTAGAGAGGAACAGTGCCAGCCCTGCTTAGGGTCTGGCCTTTTATGCTAATAATATGTTAATAGTAACCCCTAATAATATTCTAAACTGGGTCTAGAATATTCATGGATTTTCTGAGAAAGGGGCTTAGGAACCCTCCAGGTTCTCAGCCTTATGGGGTAACTTCTAGGAGTTGCCATGGCATTTGTAAACTGTCATGGTCCTGGTGGGTGTGATATTTACTGTGTTAATGAAGGTAGTTCATTTAGGGACACTGTCACCTCAATTGTGTGAGTGCCCAATTAAAGGAATTCCCCACTTCACCTTAGATAAAGATGTTACAGCCAAGGTAAAATGACTAAAGCATCCCTATTGGTTACATTTATTTTAACTAAGCATATTCATTTTCTGATGATTTTCTCATCCTGTGGACCTTTTTTTTTTTGACCCCTGTCCCAACTGCCAGCAGGGTATCTGACTCCTGTCTTAATACCACCCTCCCCAGAAGATTGTTGGCAGGTATGTTTTGTCTTTCTCAGCCTTGTTTGTGTGTGTGTGGATACAAATGAACAACAAATGGACAAATCACAATGTTATCTCGAAAGTTTAGTAAAATATCAAATAAATACCTTAAATAACAGGTCCTATGATGTGAAGGTTGTTCAGAGAAATAAGTTATCTTTTCCTGGGTCAATATTCCAGACACCTTGCAGTTGTTTGGCACTCTGAATAATGCTGAGACACTAACTCTGATCATCGTTGGGGAGACCTAGAGCATTGGGATTTTTTTTTTATGACCTTTTTCCCTCAAGTTGGAAATCCTGTCTTCATGGGCTTGACTTCTCTGTCTCAGCAGCTTCTCAACCAAGGGGCACTGAGTGAGGGGCTGTGCTTTTTTTTCTTTCTATGAATGAGTTTACATGACTGAGCTGGGAGAAGACAGTGAACCACAGGATTTCAGACTGGAAGTTGTCGAATAGCGTGACTTTCCGTGACTCCGCCCAAGCTCAATTTCATAAGTGGAAAGGGGACAGTGACACAAATGCACTGGGCTGTTGAGAGATTCAATTGGTATAGCATCTTCTAAGGGCTCGGTATGGTGTTTAGTGGACATTCCGTTCTCAGCAAGCCAATTTTTACTTCTCTACCCCCAGTCCTACCCATACTTGGCCAGTGGTGGTATGAATATAGTCTACCAACATTCATGTAGCTACTTGATAAATTAATGGATGTGAATGTTGTAGCCTCTTCTGAGGGAGGGATTCCAGTGAACCATTGATGATGCCTAGTTTGCACTGTGATTGCAGCCTTCCTCTCACACTTTTATGGCCCTGAGGAAAAGCCCCATGGTCCATCAGTTACCTCTTTTCAACTCCTGAGATTCCTCCCCGTGAAGATCATAGCAAACTGATCTCTCAATGGGGCAAGAAATCCTGAATTCTTGGAGTTAGAACATCTTAGTCCCTCAGGTAGAATTGTTTTAGATGAAAAGGAGCAGCCAGATTTAGCATATTTATACTAAAAATTGTTCATGGTTTATTTGTAATTCAAATTTCACTAAGTGCCTTGTATTTTATCTAGCAATCTTACTGTCCTACCTCTCTGAAGTGACTGCTCTCAGGCAGGCAGGATGCCATTCAGTGAATCACTGGGCCCCAGTAAGCCTTTTCTTTGACAGCCAAGCCCAGTACTGTGGGGAGGTGGGTGTGGCACTAAGGCTGCATGTTCGAAACAAGCCTGGGTCAACTAAACAACAATGAAAACTGCAAAAAAAAATAGCTGGGCACTGTGGCAGGTACCTGTAGTCCCAGCTACTTGGGAAGCTGAGACAAGAGAATTGCTTAACCCCAAAGTTTGAGGTTGCTGTGAGCTATGACACCACAGCACTCTATCGAGGGTGACATAATGAGACTCTGTCTCAAAAATAAGTAAATAAGCAAGGGATGGTTTAGCATATAGAGAACACAAGGTATTTTGAAAACTGGTGATGATGCTGACACAGAAATGCGACTCTCAGTGCTGGGAAGCACTTGAAGGTCAAGGGGTGGGAGAGGTTCCTGTCTTCACACAAGAAAGAATTCAGGAGTGAGCTAACAGTATGAAGCAAAAATAAGATTTATTTAGAAGTTATAGGTATTCTACTCTTCCATAGAGCAGAGGCCACTTCTCCCTGCAGAAGAGAACCAGCCCCCTTGTTCTTCTTGCCTTTCTATTTAAGCAACAGGCTCACAAGGGGAGGGGTATTCATGGAAGCATGGTGTTTTCCTGGAATCAGGGTGGTACCCTCTATTTCTTCATCATCTTGGCTCTAACCAGTAGGAACTTGCCCGCCTCTATCCTAATTTGATTGGGGTAATTTGAAACTTCGCTTTCTGACTCAGGTAATGCTGTAGTAGCACCCACATGCTACTTAAAACAGTACCCCCCAGCTCCCTGTCTCAATGGAGTCCGCTCATCTCAGGAACACTCTGAGTTGCAGCTATGAATGGGTAAAACTTCTCAAACTGCCTGTCCATTTGCCTCTCCCAAATTAATTTTTTTTTTCAGTTGAACTTTAGGGGGGGAAAAAATGTCTGGAATCAGAGCCATTTTATGATATCCTTAATAAATGCATATGTAAAAACTTTAAATCATCACTACATTTTATGGCTGATACAGCTCTACTTGTATCAGCATGATACAAGACTTGCAATTTGAAAATATAGAGAAGGCTATCATAGCTCGTATCAATATCCATTCTAACATATATGATTGCATTTTGACTACTTGAGGATCTCTTACAAAGTTTGCTCATCTATAAAAGAGCTTGGCTTCTGGGGAATTTGAGACTTGACATAATGAAAACAGAAATTTTTATAATTGTTATCTGGTGATAGTAAGAATGGGATATAGGCAATAGAGTCAAAGGTGGGTCTGAATAGAAAAGTAAAAGATTTTTTTTTTTTCAGATGGATTCTCACTTTGATGCTCTTGGTAGAGTGCTGTAGAGTTGCAACTCACAGCAACCTCAAACTCTTGTCCTCAAGCGATTCTCTTGCTTCAGCTTTTTGAGTAGGTGGGACTACAGGTACCTGCCACAATGCCCAGCTATTTTTAGAGACAGGATCTGCCCTTTCTCAGGCTGGTCTTGAATTCCTGAGCTCAAGCAATGCACCCCACTTGGCCTCCCAGAGTGCTAGGATTACAGGTGTGAGCCACCATGCCTGGCCTGTAAAAAATGTTTTAAAATGGAAATAGGGAGACTTTCAGTTTCTGATTTCAACACTGAAAGAGATCAGAAGCTGTTCTTCTCACCCTTGCAATATGTAAAGGTGGGGACAAACTGAAACTCAATGACTTTTCTTGAACTCACTAGAAAAATGAGTTTGCAAGGCTAAGTATCACCCTGAGACCTGAAGAACCCTGATGTCTCACCCCTGAGATGTACTTTCCTAGAGCAAAAGATCCCAGATTTGGTAGGAACATAGAAATAGTCATTTTGACCAATTACTAGAGGTTGAGTGTAGATTAGCGTGAGAGTGAGGAACTTCCTGAACTCTTAGTCTAAGAGCCCATCCCGTCCACCTCACACACATTCCCTGTGCTTTACTTCTAAGGGCCTCACCAGCTTTGCATGAGCATGATCCAGGGAAGATGGCGTCATAGCCCTGGCAAGGGTAGTAGGAGAATAATCATTGGGAAACTTTTCTAGAGCCTTCTCCATAACAAGGACATCCTCTCCAGGAGGCCTTGCTCCAGCCCCTTCCAGCTTTTCTGAGGGTGAAGGAATAAAGTATAGAGGTGCTTATGAAGTTCACAGGCCAAAGACACAGGCTAATTACTAATCATCTGAGATTTCATTAGCGAATACTTCCTCTGCCCTACACTTCACTTCCACACAAAGAGGCCTCCAGGATAACAGTAATAGCTTGCAACTGCAAGAGCTGCAGGAAACAGACTCTTAGCAGGAGGCGTGCTTAGGAAAGGTTGAAATCTAGAGAAGAGACAAAAGCAGTATGTTAGAGAAATGCGTAATCTCTGACACAAATAAATAAAGTATATAATATATATTAAATAAAGCTGAATTCCTAACTAGATCAACTAGATCAAGATTCCTAAATCTTCATACTGGATGTCTATTTAAGCAATTTCCATTATGTGATACAGAATATTTGGCTTTCAACAGAAAATTATTTGGACCTGCCAAACGGTGATAAAAAGCATATTGTGAAGAGAAGAAGTGCGCGTCAGTGCCAGACTCAGATATGACACAAGTGTTGAAATTATCAGGCATGCTATTTAAAATAAAGTTTGATAAAAGTGTTAAGAGCCCTGAAGCAAAAAAATTTTTAAAAAGTAACCAACATGCTACACACACAGGCAGAGAGAAGGAAATTCTTTTTTTTTTTTGAGACGGAGCCTCAAGCTATCCCCCCCTGGGTAGAGTGCCATGGCATCACAGCTCACAGCAACCTCCAATTCCTGGGCTCAAGTGAGTCTCCTGCCTCTGCCTCCCAAGTAGCTGGGACCACAGGCGCCCGCCACAACGCCCGGCCAGAAGAAGGAAATTCTTAAGAAAGGATAAAAAGCAAATGCTAGAGAATAAAAACATTGTAATGTTTTCTCCCATTCTATAGGTTGTCTGTTTACTTCCTTGATAATTGCCCTTGTTGTGCAGAAACTTTTAATTTAATTAAGCCCTACTGACTTATTTTTGTTGTTGCTTTATTTGCCTTTTGGATCTTAGTTATAAGTTCTTTACTGCAGCTGATGCCTAGAAGAGTTTTCTTTTAGAATTTTTATGTTTTCAGGTCTTACATTTAAGTCTTTAAAACATCTTGAGTTAAGTTTTATGTATGATGAGAGATAAGGATCCTGTTTTCTTCCTCTGAATGTGGCTACCCAATTTTCCTGCAGCATTTATTGAACATGGCATCCTTTCCCCCAAGTCAGTTTTGTCAGCTGTGCCAAAAATCAGTGGGTCATAACTATATAACTGTATTTCTGGATTGTCTGTTTCATTGGTCTGTCTCTACCTTTATATCAGTGAAGGTGGGGAGTCACCACCAGATGTGGTGACTATAGACTTGTAGTACAATTTGTGGTCAGAACATATGATAGCTCTGGATTTTTTCTTTTTGCATAGGACTGCTTTGGCTATTTGGCCTCTTTTACTGTATGGTATGATTAATTTTTCTAGATCAGGATTACTTTATCTATATCTATGAAAAATGACATTGATATTTTGATAGGAGTTATGTTGAATCTGGAAATCACTTTGGACTACGTGGACAAACTATACATCCAACAAAGGACTAATATCCAGAATCTACAAGGAACTCAAACTGATCAATAAGAAAAGACTAATAACCCTGTTAAAACTTGGGCAAAAGACATGAACAGAATTTTTTTCAAGATAAGTGTCCAGCACATATAGAAAAATATTCAACATAACTAATAATCAGGGATTTGAAAATTAAAACTACAATGAGATACCACCTTAATCCTAGTAGAATGGCCATTTATTAAAAAATCAGAAAGCCATAGGTGTTGGTGTGGATGCAGTGAAGAAGAAATGCTTATACACTGTTGGTAGGACTATGAATTAGCACAACCTCTATGGAGAACAATATGGAGATTCCCCCAAGAGCTAAAAGCAGAGAGCTAAATGTAACAAAAACATTTTATCCCTTTAATATAAAATTAATTCATGTAACAAAACATTTTTATCCCCTTAATATTTAGAAAAACTTTTTTAAAGTAAATGAAATGAAGGTTGTATTTGATAGTCTTATCAGTAGACTTTGACATGACCAATGAAAGAATCAGTGAGCTTCAAGACAGGTTGATCAAAACTTTCCAAACTGAAATAGAGAGAGAGAAAAAAAGTATAAAAGACTCAAGAACTGTAGAATAATTTCAAAATGTGTAATGCACACATAGGGGAAGACCAGATGAAGAAAAAGAGCAGACAAAACATTTGAAATAATAATGGCTGAGAACTTTTCAAATTTAATGACAGACACTGATCATACATAAATGTACTTTATGATTCTAATTATGTGACATTCTGGAAAAAGCAAAACTATACATATAGTAGAAAAGATCATTGGCTGTTAGGAATTTTAGAGGAGGGACAGATGTATACATAGTTGGAGCACAGGGAACATTCAGGACAGTGTAATGATTCTGTATGATACTGTAATATTAAATACACTACACTCTGCATTTGTCAAAATCCATGGAGCTTTACAGCATAAAAAATGGACTCTACAGAATGCAAATTAAATATAAACATTTAGGAGACTGGAGCATCCCAGGATAGAATGAAGACTGTAACCAAAGAGTCAAAATGTATTTAAAAATATATGTAACAACCTGAAGGGGATCGGAGATAAAGTGCTGATCTAAGAAACTTTGAAATGGTCTATAAAACTAGAGGCTAAAGGGACTATATCTAAGTACTGTACTCTACCTGATAAACTACTTTTACCCTCACAGAGATATGGAGTAGCGATTCTGAAATTACTATACATTTATAGTATTAATATAATTGAACTTTTTAGGAAATAGATGTAGTCTGTGGGAGCCAGATGTTTTAGAGGGAGAGTTTACAGATAAGTCAGAGGAAGAGACTAAATGAGTGGATTTGAGATGGGTGCAGCACCATGAACCTATATTTAGGTTGACACAAACTACCAGTGGAAATACTATAGACATGTAAATACTATGTACAAATGTATATCCTTTCTCTGTCAGTCAAGAGAGCCTAGACCCAGTGATACCCTGGTAGCCATGAGTATACCTACCATACAAATATTGCTTTCTAAAACTATTTTCCCATTTTTATTTGAACCAAAGCTCTTTGGAAAAATGGCTGATTTGGGGCCTGGAGCAGAACATATACAAGATGATGCCAGAACAACTTGTTGTGACCGGAAGTAAAGAAGTGCTCAAAAAAAAAAAAAAATCTCCATAATAATATAGGTATATTCCAGAAAACACTTGAAAATGTTCCCAGTTGCCAAAGCTGGAACCATCTGAGCAACAAAATAAAGTTGTATTGACATTAACTCAACATATAAAATGAAAATTTTTGTCTATAATGACATAAGTAAATGACCAAATAATAAAGTGGAGAAGATAAACTCTCTCATTCAGAAAAAATTTCAAATAATTTATGTAACACATGAACATAACTCCTCACTGCTTAAATGTATGTAGGCTGCACACAGAGAGACTTTGAAGGGGACTGTGTGGCAAGAGAGAGGGAAAAAGGAGTAACTTTATGGATGAGAAACCTGACAAGCATATATGAAGTCAGGCTATCAAGTTTAATATCAACAGTGTTAAGTGATTATCATGGCACTTTATCTGTCCAGTTCCCTCCTAAGAATATGTTATCTCAGCCTAATCATAAGAAATTCATCTGACAAGTTCCAATTGAGGAATTTTCCACAAAATACCCACCTAGTGCTCTGCAAAACTGTCAAAGTCATTAGAAACAAGGGAAGTCAGTGGCGTCTGTGGCTCAAAGTATTAGGGCACCAGCCCCATCAGCCCCATATACCACAGGTGGCCTGTTCAAACCTGGCCCTGGCCAAAAACTGCAAAGAAAAAAAAAAAAGAAAGAAAAGTCTGAGAAATAGTCATAACCAAGGGGAGCTTAAGGAAACATGACCTCTAAATTTTTTGTGCATTTTGGATGGGATCTTCAAATAGAAAAATGGTATTAGATAAAAACCAAGTAAATCTGAATAAAGGATAGACTTTGGGTTAATAATATTGCATTAATATTGGTTGATAAACTGTGACAACATCCTGCGCTCATGTAAGTTGTTAGTAACAGGTGAAACTTGTATGAGGTGTACATAAACTTTCTATACCATTTTCACAGTAATTCCATAAACCTAAAATTATTCTAAAGCAAAAGAGTTAATCACCACAAATAAGATAAAGAGAAATCATTTAAACTCTTCTTTATTTCATCAGTTTTCTTGTTTTGGGAAGAATTCTGTGTCTTTTTCGCCTTCTGAATTTCATAGGAATTAAATATTCAGCAAGCAGTACTCAACAAATTTAGATTTGAAGATATTTATTCTTCATCTTCTTTGGTTCCCAACTTAACCATGTAAACTTTAGAGAATGTGGTTTAGTTGAGTCAAAAGGGTATTTGGAATGTTGAAAATTTTATTGTAGGAGTTTTAGGTGGCACTCCTCCTAAGAAATGATTAAATGATCTGGAAAGCAGCAACTGCTTTTGAGGTTTTGATTCATAGATTTAAATACTTTCATGGACATGGGAATATTTTGTGAACTCCAGATGTGAGTATAAAACATTACCATCACTTATGGAGTTATTAATTTATTTTTTCATTAACAAATGAGTTGTTAACTCTATCTATGTATTAATCAAGCCCTATTCCCTACCCCAAACTATACTTCACTGGAAATTGTCATCCTGAACTAGCTTACTTCTCCTCTGGCAGCCTTTTTGAGATGTTACTCTGTTAGTTTTACTTGCTTTTTTCCAAATAAATGACCTGAGAATATAAAGTGGCATTGGAATAGCAGAGCCATTAAAGCCATCTGAATTGATCAAACACTCCAATTCTTCCAACTTTTTTTATGCCTATTAGGTCAAGGCTATTTCTGTGACTGTGACTATACCTGTCTTTCAAGGAACCATTGGGAAACTATTTTTCTTATCTGTGAAATTATTCTAGGTTCTATATATTGAGGTCCTGCTAGGAATATGAGGCTTGCTCTCAGCTTGATGAGCTGGTGGTTTAATTACACCTGAAGATGACAGAGGCCATACAGTCTTGCAGACAGAGTATGTTGTCTGGAGGATATTATCACAGACAAATGTATTAACACTTGTGTTTTTGAGAAAGAATGCAGAAGTCTTGAAGTGTCACCACAGAGAATGTGTGCCAGCCATAGTGCATGCCCCACAAACACCTCAAAGTCAAGCTAGCCACACTGAACACATCCTCCTCCTTCACAGATGATATGATTTTTATACCTGGAAAACATCAGGGACTCAAGCACAAAACTCTTAGAAGTGATCAAGGAATACA
>CAUYQV010194939.1:0-10381 GCA_963574575.1 Galagoides demidoff
ATGACCTAGCAATTATGAATTGGGTGGCAATGAATATTCTGATACAAATATCTTTATTGTAGTGTGATTTTTGGTCTTCTGGATATATACCTAATAGAGGAATTATAGGATCAAATGGCAGGTCTACTTTTATTTCTGTAAGTGTTCTCCAGATGTCTTTCCAAAAGGGATGTATTAGTTTGCAATCCAACCAGTGGTGTAGAAGTGTTCCCTTTTCTCCATGACCATGCCAGCATCTGTGATTTTGGGATTTTGTGATATGGGCTAATCTTACTGATGTTAGATGATGTCTCAAAGTAGTTTTGATTTGCATTCCTCTGATGATTAAGGATGATGAGCATTTTTTCTTATGTCTGTAGGCCATGCACCTGTCTTCTTCAGAGAAGTTTCTCTTCAAGTCTCTTGCCTACCCTGAGATGGGATCACTTGTTCTCTTCTTGCTAATATGTTTGAGTTCTCTGTGGATTCTGGTTATTAAACCTTTGTTGGAGACATAACCAGCAAATATCTTCTCCCATTCTGAGGGCTGTCTACTTGCTTTACTTACTGTGCTTTTGGCTGTACAGAAACTTTTTAATTTGATGAGGTCTGAGTAGTGTATTTTTGATGTTGCTTCAATTGCCCCAGGGGTCTTCCTCATAAACTTTTCACCCAGGCAGATTTCTTCAAGTGTTTTCCCTACACTTTCTTCTAGTATTTTCATAGTTTCATGCCTTAAGTTTAAATCTTTAATCCAGTGAGAGTCTACCTTAGTTAATGGTGAAAGGTCTGGGTCCAGTTTCAGTCTTCTACAGGTCACCAGCCAGTTCACCCAGCACCATTTGTTAAATAGGGAATCTTTTCCCCTCTCAACATTTTTAATTGGCTTGTCAAAGATCATATAATGGTAAGTAGCTGAGTTCATCTCTTGGTTCATCTACTCTATTCCATGTCGCCCTTCCCGTCCAGCGGGAAGGGCGGCGCTTTATGAGTTCGGTGTATGAAAGGAGAAGAGAGCTTGAGAAGGAGGAGAAGAAGTTCGGTGTATGAAAGGAGAAGTAGCTTGAGAAGGAGGAGAATTAGGGCTATAGTTACCACAATCCCGATCGAGAGGGCAATAATCTTGTTAGACGGAGAAAGAGTAGGCTGGAGGGTGTCTTGGATTAACCCAGCCTTGTCAGGGTGGATCGGGAGAGAGATGTTTTTTCCCCACAAGCCCATAAGGAAGAAACACACACACACACAGAGTCAGAGAGAAAAAGAAAGTGCTAAACTTTATTGTGGAAGTTATTTATACTCTAGGGTTGGAGGGGCTATGTGACTAGGAGCAAGGAGGCTAAATGTGTAAGTATCAAGTAAGGATGCCTGTTGCAGGGGAGGAAGGCATAGTGCCTCATGGTCAGCTATTTCTGAGGTTAGATGGAGGCCGTTAGCAACAATGTGCCTTAGTATCAACCCTTACAATACCTCTCTGTTTTTGTGCCAATACCATGCTGTTTTGATCACTATGGATTGATGGTATAGTCTGATGTCTGGTAGTGTGATTCCTCCTGCTTTGTTTTTATTTCTGAGTAATGTGTTGGCTATTCAAGTTTTTATCTGATTCCATATAAAATGAAATATTATTTTTTCCCAGATCTTTAAAGTATGACAATGGAACTTTAATAGGGATTGCATTAAAATTATATATTGCATAGGGTAGTATGGACATTTTAACAATGTTAATTCTTCCCAGCCATGAGCATGGTATGTTTTTCCATTTGTTAACATTTTCAGCTATTTCTTTTCTTAGAGTTTCATAGTTCTCTTTATAAAGTTCTTATATGTCCTTTTTAGGTAAACTCCCAGATATTTCATCTTCTTTGGCACTACTGTAAACAGAATAGAGTTCTTGACTATTTTTTCAGCTTGACTGTTGTTGGTATATATAAAGGCTACTGATTTATGAGTGTTGATTTTGTAACCTGAGACCCTGCTGTATTCCTTGATCGCTTCTAAGAGTTTTGTTGTAGAATCCCTGGTATTTTCCAGGTATACAATCATGTTGTCTGCAAAGAGTAAAAGTTTAATCTCTTCTGATCCTATATGGATACCCTTGATTGCCTTTTCTCCTCTAATTGTGATGGTAAAACTTCCATTACTATATTAAAGAGTAATGGAAACAATGGGCAACCTTGCCTGGTTCCTGAGGTGAGTGGAAATGATTTCAATTTAATTTCATTCAATATGATATTGGCTGTGGGTTTGCTGTAGATGGCCTCTATCAATTTGAGAAATGTCCCTTCTATACCAATTTTCTTAAGTGTTCTGATCATGAAAGGATGCTGGATATTATCAAATGCTTTTTCTGCATCAATTGAGAGAATCATATGGTCTTTGTTTTTTAAGATCTTTATGTGATGAATTATATTTATAGATTTATGTATGTTGAACCATCCTTGAGATCCTGGGATAAAACTCACTTGGTCATGGTGTATAATTTGTTTTATGTATTATTGGATTCTGTTTGTTAGAATCTTGTTTAATATTTTTGAATCAGTATTAATTTGTGATATTGGTCTGTAATTTTCTATCTTTGTTGGGTCTATTCATGGTTTGGGGATCAAGGTGATGTTTGCTTCATAGAATGTGTTGGGTATTATTTCACCTGTTTCTACATTTTGGAAAAGGTTAGTATAGATACTATACTATATTATACTATACTACACTATACTAACTATAGTATACTAACTACACTATAAAGAACTAGTGTAGATACTAGTTCCTCTTTAAAGGTTTGGTAGAATTCTGATGTGAAGCCATCTGGTCCTGGGCTTTTCTTTTTAGGGAGATTTTGTATAGTTGATGCTATTTCAGAACTTGATATAGTCCTGTTCAACATTTCCACGTCCTTCTAGCTAAGTCTTGGAACGTGGTGCTTTCAAGTATTGGTCAATTTCCTTCAGATTTTCATATTTCTGAGAATAAAGTTTCTTGTAATATTCATTAATGATTGTTTTAATTTCTAAGGGGTCTGTTGTTATTTCATCTTTACCATTTCTGATTGATGAAATTAGCAATTTTACTCTTTTTTTCTTTGTTAGGTTGGCCAAAGGTTTATCTATCTTATTGATCTTTTCAAAAAACCGACTTTTTGATTTATTAATCTGTTGTATAATCATTTTTTCCCACAATGCCATTTAATTATGCTCTAATTTTGGTTATTTCTTTTCTTTTTCTGGGTTTTGGATTGGAGTGTTCTTCCTTTGCCAGTTGCTTGAGCTGTCCCATTAAATTGTTAACTTCCTCTCTTTCCATTTTCTTGAGGAAGGCTTGCAGTGCTATAAATTTCCCTCTTAGAACTACCTTTGCAGTATCCCAGAGATTCTGGTACCTCGTATCTTCATTATCTTTTTGTTCCAAAAATTTGGTAATTTCCTTTTTGATCTCATCTCTGAGCCACCTATCATTCAGCATAAGGTTATTTAGCTTCCATGTTTTTGTATGAGTCTGCATATTCCTGTTGTTACTGAGTTCAACTTTTATTCCATGATGGTCCGAGAATATGCAAGGAATAATTTCTATTCTTTCAAATTTGCTGAGGTTAGACTTGTGACCTAAAATGTGGTCAATTTTGGAGTATATACTGTGGGCTGATGAGAAAAATGTGTATTCAGTTTTGTTAGGATGAAATGATCTATTCATGTCCATTAAATCCAAATGCTGAATGTTTGAGTTTAAATCTAAAATTTCTTTGCTAAGCTTCTTGTTGGAGGATCTATCCAACACTGCCAAAGGAGTATTAAAATATCCAACTATGATGGAACTGGGAGAGATCAAATTGTTCAGGTCTATTAGAGTATCTCTTATAAATTGAGGTGCGTTCTGGTTGGGTACATAAATATTGAGGATTGAAATCTCTTCATACTGTGTATTACCTTTAACAAATATAAAGTGTCCATCTTTATCCTTGCTTACTTTTTTTGGTTTAAAGCCTATTGTATCTGTGAGTAAAATTGCAACACCTTCTTTTTTCTGCTTTCCATTTGCCTGGAATATAAATGACCATCCCTTCACCATGAGTCTATATTTGTCTTCTAAAGTAAGATGGGATTTTTGTATGCAGCAAATATCTGGCCTGAGTTTTTGTATCCAGTCAGACAGCCTGTTCCTCTTTAGAGGGCAGTTTAAGCCATTCACATTGATTGAGACTATTGATAAACCTGGTATAATTTTGGGTATTGAGTTTTACAGTGGACATCTTTAATCCTTTTGCCACTGTGGAAGTTGGAATTTGATTAAAATTTTCTGTGTGAGTTTACTTATGTGGTAGGGGATTGTGTTGGTCATTATGGAGGATAGGTCTGAGAAAATCCTGGAGGGGTAGTTTAGTTATAGCAAAGTTCTTCAATGTGTGAATGTCATTAATTTATTTAATTTCTCCATCATGAATGAAACTCAGTTTAGCTGGATACAGGATCCTGGGTTGAAAGTTATTTGTTTTAGGAGGTTAAAAGTTGATGACCACCCTCTTCTAGCCTGAAAGGTTTCAGCAGAGAGATCTGCAGTCATTCTAATATTCTTCCTCTTGTAGGTTATGGTTTTCTTATGTCTAGCTCCTTTCAGAATTTTGTTCTTCATATTGACTTTAGTGAAGTTAATTATGATGTGCCTGGGGGTTGTCTTGTTTGGGTTGAGTCATGCTGGAGTTCTGAAACTGTCTGCTATCTGAATTTCAGAATCTCTTGGCATGTCTGGAAAGTTCTCTTTCATAATTTCATGAAGGAGAGCCTCTGTGCTTTGTGAAGCCACTTCATCACCTTCAGGGATTCCAATAAGATGAATATTAGTTTTCTGCGAATTATCCCAGAGCTCTCTGAGAGAATGATCCATTTTGCTCTCCATTTCTCTTCATCCTTGCATGCTTGGGCACGTTCAGAAGCTTTGTCTTCAATGTCAGAGATCCTTTCTTCTGCTTGTTCCATTCTGTTACTGAGGTATTCTACTGTATTTTCCAGATCTTTGGGGGCTGCAACCTCTTGCTTTGATCATTTCATCTTTGAAATCGTTGAATTCTTGAGACATCTTTTGAATAATTTCTTGTCACATATTTTGAATAATTTCTTGAAATTCTAATTCCCAGGTGGCGCCTGTCACTCAAAGGAGTAGGGCACCAGCCACATATGCCGGAGGTGGCAGTTTCAAACCCTGCCCTGGCCAAAGACTGAAAAAAAAAAAAAAGAAAAGAAATTCTAATTCACTTCTTTTTAAAATCTTTTTTGCTGTTAATCTTATTTGCTATCCAAATTCTGAACTCAATTTCTGACACCTTAGCCATCTGTTTATGGATGGGATCTTCAATTGTATCTACTCCATCCTTCCTTGGGGGAGTTGATCTACTCTGGTTATTCAAATTACCAGAGTTTTTTCGGTAATTCCACCCCATGCTGAATTTACACCATGTGGAGACCGTACCAGAACCATTCAGTCAGTGGCCTCCACTGGGGAAGATGCTGGCTTCCTCAGTTTCCCAGAGAAGCAGAATGTGTTTGTCTGGAAAAGCCTCAAGGGTGTGAGACTTGTTCCCACTGCTGTGGCTGCTGTTCTTTGTCTCTGGGTACCACTGTTCTAGTATAGTTCCCTCTCAACTGACCATCCTCTTGTAGTTCTTGGTGGCTGGCTGGGAATGCCGGGAGCATACAGATCTGGCAGTTCTGGGTCCGCCCGGCGCAGGTACCTGGAATGGGAAACTCCTCTGCCACCACCTGCAGGATGTGTGTGGCTCTATGAAGTAGTTCTGGGTCTGCCCAGAGCTGGGGCCTCCTCTACTGCCACCCATGGTTTGCATGTGGCTCTAGCAAGCAGTTCTAGGCCTGCCTGGAGCGGGGACTCCTCTGCTGTCACCCATGGGGTGCACGGCTCTAGTAAGAGGTTCTGGACCCATTGGATTGGGAAACTCCTCTGCCACCATCCATGGGTCACGCGTCGCTCTAGCAAGCAGTTCTGGGCCCTCCTTGCACAGATGATGCCTGGAGCAAGGAACTCTTCTGCCTCCGCCCGTGGGATGTGCATGGCTCTAGCAAGCCACACCTGTCCAGAGTGGAGGACTCCTCTGCTGCTGCTAGCGGGACACACATGGCAGTAGCAAGCAGATCTGGGCCCGCCCGGTGTGGGAGCCTTGAGCAGGGAGCCTCTCCACCGTTGCCCATGGTATGTATGGGACTCTTGGAGACAGTTCTGGGCCTGCCTGAAGTGGGGGACTCCTCTGCCACTGCCCGTGAGTCTCATGCAGCTCTAGCAAACAGTTCTGGGCCTGCCTGGCACGGGGGACTCCTCCACCGCTGCCCGCAGGGTGTGTGTGACTCTAGCAAGCAGTTCTGACACCCCCCCAAGTATGGGCGACTCCTCTGCTGCTGCCTGTGGGGTGCTCGCAGCTCTAGCAAGCAATTATGAGCCCACCTGGAGCAGAGCACTCCTCCACCACTGCCTGCGGGAGGTGCATGTCTCTAGCAAGCAGTTCTGGGACCTCCCTCGTGGGTGCCTGGAATGGGTGACTCTTCTACTGCCACCCATGGAATTCACACAGGTCTATCAAGTCTCTGGCTGTAGTACCCGGACCGAGTGCTTGGTCGGGGTGGGGGATGCTGCTCTTGTGCCCCCCTTACTGTCTCTGTAGGCAGAGGGGGAAGGGTGGAGTGGAAATCCAAAATGATGGTGAAAACATTTGTTTGGTTTTTCTGCTAGGCAAGAGAGTGTTTAGAATCTCAGCAGGGTCCCTCTAGGGGAGTAGACCCCCCCTTCCCGTGGTTCTCAAACATGAGGCGAGATAATAGGTCCTCAGTTCACTGGTTCACTGTAGAAAACTTACAGGAGCAGACGAAGAGAAGCCACCACTTTCTTGGGGGAGGGGACAGATACTTTTCCTTTGGGAGGTATTATGTACCTGTAAATTGCTTTCTTGGAGTCTCAACTTGCCTCAGCAGAGGTGTCCTGCAGATCACTCTTCTTTCTTGGCTGGGCTCCCAATCTTCAACTTTATTGGGTATTTTCCGGACATTATCCTTCCCGTTGGATGGGAGCTTCTGTCAGTGGCTGATGCCTGTTGGCCATCTTGCCCCTTCCCTGGTGATGCCAACTTTGAAAATATCCCTTCAGAGCAGTTGGAGGAGTGAAATCCTAGGGAATGCATGTGCTGGGTGCAATCTGTACTAGGTGCTGGAATTTCTGCAGCCAACCTTGAGACAACTTTTGAAATGCTACTTGAATTTCTAATTCCAACTTTACCTCCCTTCTATTAATCTTATTTTCAATACAAATTCTGAATTTTCTTTCTGACATCTCAGCCATTTGTTTAAGACTGAGATCTTCTGGTGTGTCCACCATGTCGTTCCTTAGGCGAATTGATTTACTCTGATTATTCATGTTGCCAGAGTTTTCCTGCTGATTCTGCCCCATGATTATTTTACACCATTTGGCTAGATGAGCAGATAAGGTGAAGTTGGGTTGGGGGCTTTAGGAGTAATAATTAACTAGCCCTTTACCCAAGAGCTGGGACTGGTGTCTGTACCTTTTCCCCTAGAGCTTTGCAAAGGATGTGTACAGTGCGGCCTGAGACACTGAGGACCTTCTTGGTGTGGTGGGGCTAAGTGGCTTTATCTTATTTTCAGCATGTCTGTGTCCAATCATTGTGAATCAGTAACTCTGGGGTGAAGTCTCAGCTATGGAGAAAGAAATACCAGCAACTAAGTCACCCCCCAGAGGCAACAACTGTAAAAGGAAAATCAAACCTTCCCACAAGCGCACACCCAGGATACCACTTTGGATAGTCCTTGGGTGATTGGCCCTGGTCAAGAGTTCCAAATCAATTGTCTCAGTCAACCCCCAGTCTCAAGTGGGAGAGTCCAAAAGGTCTCCAGAAACTAGATAGTAGGGGTCTGCTGGCAGCTTGAGTATGACTCTCTCTGGTTTTCCGTGGAGTCAGAAGGACCCATCCAGCAAATGAATTATTCCAGGAAGGTTGATGCATCCTTCCCCACCTTGCACCTCTGCCACACCCAGTCACTGGTAACCCCGCAGGGCTATGACCCACTTCCCTCCAATGAGCAGATGCTCTAGGGGTTTTCACCTGCCTGAGTTCTAGGGCGATCTATGTCTCCTCAGCCATACTGCCACACTCTGCCATCATCTGGCCAGGGAAGCTGAAACCTGACAACCTCCGGTGCTTAATGGAAGCTGGGGTGATTCACTCAGTTGCAGCCCCACCGCAGATTGATGTTGCTGCCACTTATAATATCACAGAATTAGCGTTTCTGTCCCAGCTATATTCCCTTGTGGGCCAGGTGTTGTTTGGGTTCACAGAAAGGGCGACACAGCCCTGCCTTGTGCCACTGCCATTGTGCTAAATCTCATGGAGCTGGCGTTTCTGTCTCTGATGTACTCTGTTTTCGGGCAGGTGCAGTTAGAATTCACACTCAGATCTCAGTTCCTGCCTCTCCCTGGGCTGGTGATTGTACTCAGCTCTCATTTTCTGCTTCTCCCTCGGCTGATGTTGCCCACCTGCTTTTGTCTCAGATATGTTCCCCTGGGTGCTGGGTGTTTCTTACACTCACTAAAACTGCACTTCTGACTCAGCCCTGCTCTGAGAATATGCCATCTCTGCATGCACATATTCTAGTTCCGTCCCTGCCCAGGCAGGTACTGCCTCAGGCATACCCTTTTCTCATGGGGCCTGCATTTCTGTCCCAGATCTGTTCCTCCAGTTGCTGTCACTGGAGTAGAGGCCTGGGTTTCTCTGGTTGCCAGGAGAGGTAGGGTGTGTTTCTCCAAAATATCTCCAGGAGTGTGAGCCCTATTGTTCCTGCCACTGCCACTGTTGTTCTTGTGGGGCACTGCTTCTCCCTCTACCTCTCAATCCACAGTCCTATCTTTACCTCCATGTCACAGAATCAGCACAGACCTGCAACAGCCCATGCCATGTCCATGCCTCTCAAGAAAATGCCCCAGAATCTGGACTCCATGGTGGATAGGCTTCCAGGACTTGGGGTGAGAGTGGAGGGGAGTGCTGGGAGTTCAGAATTGCAGGTACAGAATATACACAGTTTTATGCCTGTTCAGAGAGTGCCATGGCACACTAGTGGGTCTTCTCTGGGGAAAGAGTTCCAGTTTTTAGAGGGTTTCTCCTGTGGGATAAAATAGGAGGATATCAGAACTCTGCTTGCTTGTTTGTAGAAAGTATACCGGGATCCATTCTCATGGGGGAGGGGACTCCCATCTGCTTGCTGATGGACTTTATACCTATTGTTTATTTCCCTGGCGTTGCAGCTCGCCTCAGCAGGGTTGATGTGTGTTCTTCAACCTTATCTCTTGGCTCAGCTCCAAACCATTAGCTTACTTGCTAAACTTCTGTCCTTCAACTCTCCTTCTGGATGGGAGCCTCTGTGGAAAGCTGTCTCCAGTCAGCCATATTGCCTCCAGCCCATGAAGAAACTTTTTAGTTTGTTCAGGTCCCATTTGTTTATTTTTTGTTGTTGCTGTGAATGCTTTGGGGGATTATTCATAAATTCTGTGCCTAGGCTAAAATCTTTCAGATTTTCCAGAATTTTCTTCCAAATCATATCATAGGTTTATACTATTATCCATCAAATTAATCTTTTTGAGTGGTGAGAGGGAGGGTCCTTGTCTCAGTCTTTTACATGGGGCTATCCATTTTTTCCAGCACCATTTATTGAATTGGGATTCTTTTCCCTAGTGTATATTTTTGTCTGCTTTGTCAAATGTCAGATCGGAATATGAGAATTGTTTTATATATGGGTTCTCTGTTATGGTCCACAAGTCTATATCTCTGTTTTTATGCCAGTGGCATGCTATTTTGATTACTACAGCACTGTAGTATATAGCTTGAAGTCTGGTAAAGTGCTATTCTCCACATTTGTTCCTATTACATAAGGTGGTATTGGTGATTCTGGGTGTTTTTGATTCAATACAAAGCATAGAACTAGTTTTTCCACATCTGTTAGAAATGATATTGGTATTTTAATTGATATTGTGTTGAATCTATAAATCATTTTGAGTGGTATAGATTTTGTAACAATGTTGATTCTGCCAATCTATGAGCATGGTATGCTCCTCCACTTATTTACCTCCTCTTTAATTTCTTCCTGTAAGGTTTCAGAATTCTCCCTATACAGCTATTTCACCTCCTCAGTAAATATACTCCTAGATATTTCATTTTCTTTGATGCTACTGTGAAATGTATTGTGTCTTTGCTTTGATTCTGAGCTTGACTATTGTTGATGCATATTAAAGCTACTGATTTGTGTATATTTGTTTTGAATCTTGAGACTTTGCTGAATTTATTCGATTTCAGGAGTCTTTGGTGTTTCCTAGATTTAAGATCATAGGGAAAGAGTGCAAGTTTGATTTC